>BLKM01001039.1:0-37787 GCA_013340265.1 Coptotermes formosanus
TGGAGACATATTCACTGCAGGAGAAACGAAATGCAAACGGAGACATACGGAACGAGACAGGGTCACAACTGGAGACAGATTGACACTAATGAAACACAGAAAACTCATACGAATTCAAGTGGAACTGTGCAGGGTTCAGTATGGGTTAGTGTGAGCGAAGTAAAGGACCTTCACGTTACACAGAAGGTAGGATGTAAGGTTCTAGACAGGTTGAGCGAACATCAGCTTCACAGTAAGGCCTGTGTGTCACAAGTTGTTACTGTTGATGCGGCTGCGTGGCATTTTGTTTTAATAATATCCAGGACTGATTGCATGCTATTGTACACACATACGTGCATATGCAGAACGACAAGCAGTTCTACACTGTGGTCTTGTAGATTGCGACACCGTTTAAGTCTCGTAGGAGGGCTACTCCGATGATAGAGCTAGTATGTTCCTCTGAAACTTTGGTAACCACTCTCAAGGCTATATATTGTGCAATGACCCACCGACCAGAACCTAACATTGTTACCGTCACGAAAACCCCAAATGTCGTGTTATGCAGCTTAATTACTTGTACAATGCACGATATAAGATTGCCCTTCCTCTACAGAAGGGCATACGTTGTACAATGACAGGCATCTGAAGTTACTTCCCATATATCTGATAGTCGGCATTAGACACGCCGAGATAAGCAGTGATGTTTTCTCCCCTTTCCTGGCACGGGCGTGAACCTACACGTATCCTTCTTGCCGGCCAGTTACAAGTCATGGAGATGCCTTCAAGAGGAGATGTCAGTGGCCAGTGTCTTACCGACAGACAACAGTGACATCTCTTCGTCTTTTTGTGTGTCTTTGTTGTACAAAAACGGGACAAGTGACGGCAGTCGTCCTGCGATTCCATTTAAACGAGACTAAGAGCAATGAATCGGCCTTCTGGGAAAATGTCAGTGACATGAAGAATGGTGTTCCGAAAGGGGAAGAAGTCCTCTTTGGTTTCCAGCATTAAACTAACAATGGAAACAGGAGTGAAAGTTGCCTTGCAGTGCTAAATGAAAGAGTGAATTTTCTTTGCCGTTAAAAGTACGAGTATATTTGTGGTTCAGAAGACTTTGTCGTCTAGTATAGAAGTTTGTTCCGATGAGCTATTATTAAGTCCATTCAGATATCAACGGAGTGTTGTTAGAAAGAAGCGCAGCCAGAAATACCCACTTTCATTAAACTGGAACGTTGTGGGAAGGTGGTTATATACAAGTTACGGAACTTTATAACAATATTTACTTAGCGGTGGTACCACCTTGAGGAAATTCCATCGGCAAATGTAAACACGGTAGTACCGACGTAAGTATACCTTAAACTGCTGCAACATGCTGCCTTTATTTGTGTCTACTTGCTGATGTAAATGCCGAATATGACATCCGGACAATGTAGGTAATAGGTAATATGGAGGCGCGCTCGCTTAACCATCTTTCAACCTGGAAAAGCCGTAAATATTAAATATTATAGGTGTGTGTCTTTATCCTTGCGTTAGTTTTCGGGCATGCAAATAGCATCTTTTCTGTGTCGTATTATATTGTCATCTGTGGCCTGTCTGGCTGTACTATATTTTTTCCTCATTATCACACAAACGGCATAATTTCTGCAAAAAATTTATTGAACATAAAATGTATGTTTTGATTTTATGTGAAACTTTTCTCTCAAACGCTGCTCATTCTAAGAAGAATTCAGCTAGATATTATCATAACTTGATATAAGTATACGTGTAAAGTACCCGTTATTCTTGTCAGATTTTAATGAAGCTTGAATTTTATCGACATATTTTCCCAAAATCCCCCAGTACCAAATTTCATAAAAATTCGTCTAGTGGAAGCCGAGTACTTCCATACGGACGACAGACATGGCGAAGCTAATAGTCGCTTTTCACAGTTTGGCAACACGCCTAAAACTCGTATAAGGCGTTTTAACCTTTTAAAGCCTAGCGGTAACTTTACGTACCACCAGGTTTAACATTAAAAAATTCTACGTGGTGCCCACATTGCGTTTATGTGTTTTGTACGGGTCTCAGAACAAACAGCAACTTTTGCCTTATAAAACATTAAGAGACTGGTTTTTATAACCGAGGTGGACAATGTTTACAGCGCGGTACGCACTGAGTCCTTATATAAAACAGATACGCTTCGTCTTTAAAGGGTTAAAGTCGTGTCCTACCAACCCTTTCACGTCCAATTTAAAGCAATCGCAGTTCTGTGTGAAAGTAATTGGGAGATTTAAAACCCGATACCTAAAACTTATCAGAGGTAAAGCTTTGCGTCTGTCATTTTATAAATAAAAGAATTTCATCTCGTGACCATTGTAATCATTTATATATAATATTAACTTTTTTAAAATTCATCCCATGACATTTCACAACAGTTAATGTAGGAAAAAAATTAACATAACCCACTGGGCGGAATTCTTAATTAAAATCCTCGACATGTACAAATGGGGAAAGAGATTCGACAATGTTAAAGACGATAGGAGGGTCTGAAATGGATTATGCTGACTCAGGACAGGTACCAAACACAGTCGCTTTTGGACCAGGTAATGTGGAAATTTGTATCCCATGTAATGATTACCGGCTGAGCGCGTACCAATTCCGCAAGCAGGACTATGTTCTGTGGACATTGTTACTACGAAACGTAACCGAAAGGCAAACCCATGGGCTGTTAAACAACCACCTTTCTTTGTGCGACACAATGTGCCGCGTGTAACCGATACCGGTAGGACGACCGTCCGTGGAAAAAGAGTTTCAATTCCTGATCATAACTGGAAGCTGACTTCTTCACGCGCATGCAGTCGCTTTGTGAACCTGCTTTCTTGTTTTTATCGTTTACATTAGCATATTCTACATATTGTCTGAAGAGGAATAAGCTGATTGCCTCATGCTGACCTCGAGTAAAACATATGAGCTATATCCTGAAGATTCCTCGTTCGCATCTCGGTTTTAGCACTACCATCACGGATCCTTTCGTGGTTCTCCTAAATTATTCCAAGAGAGCGCTACGATACTAGTCTACCACATCTTACTCAGTCACACCTTCCAATTCAGTACACAGGCCGTGCCACGGTTCAGGCGGCTAGTCGCCGGAATGTCACCGCGGAGGCCCGGATTCTATCCCGGGTCAATCTATGTGGAATTTGTGGTGGGCAAAGTGGCACTGGGGCAGGTTTTTCTCCGAATACTCGGTTTTCCCCTGTCAGTTTCTTTCCACCGGTGCTTCATTATTTGAAAAATGAAGTGAACTGATCATCTTTCTTTTCATCTTCATCGCAGGATTGCGCGGTAAGCCTCAAGGCTGCGGTGCGTCCGTAGCATCTTTTGCGGGACCCTTGTCTAAAAAAAAACTCACAACACATAACCAACGTCCCGTCTCACTAAGTTTACATTTTTAGCTGACATCGCACCGTTAAACATAAGATAAGTCAGCCATGGGCATACGAATGCGTTTTGTCTAAGTTGAGAATGGGAAAGCTCAGTAAAGTGACCCCCTACAGGGCTAGATGACCGGGATACTTTCCGTGACACGTGTTTAAATTTTTTGCCCACACTATTTATTTAAACGTTTCGTGTATGATAATTCGCAGTGTACACCGATTGCTTCCCTAATCAGATCTGCGCTCTTCTGGGATATTACGCGGCGTCGTGTGGTAATTGTTTACCGATGTTTCGGGGCACCGTATTGGTTCCATTTTCAAGGGTCAAGAGTCCGAGAAGGACCCTTGAAGATGGGACCCATACACTGTCCCGAAACGTCGGTAAACAATTACCACACAACGCCGCTTAATGTCCCAGAAGAACGCAGATATCACCAACTTCGCGGCGGAAGCCTGAAGTCAAGGTTCCCTCATCAGCGTTAACCGGTTGGTGTTCGTAACGGAGACAGCGTGTTCACTGTGAGGTCCGAACTGAGTTGTTATATTAGTTAAATGTATCTGAAGCTTCATATTTCCGAAGCTCTTATTTCAGGCTACTATTGTCACCATATTGTGTTCACCTACATCATAATTTTCATACTACTCCTACCAGAAGGACGAGCGGGCGACGCCGGGAGAACGTCTGGGAAAGTGATGCCGTTTCTCCCCCCGCCCCCACCCTGCCCTTATAAAAAGTGGTCCTTCAGGGGCTTAAGTACGCGTAAAGACTTAAAGCGAACAGGTGTAGAAGTAAGGATTGATCTGCTGTATGTCCGGGTCCCCGGAGAATGTTACCTTCAGTCATAATCTTTTACTGCTTTAGATGAATCTTAGGGTCAATTTCAGCTCCGTTCCGCCTGTCATTCAAAAGACTTGAGCAGGCACCTTGCCAGATGGAATGCTGATTGGATAGTTTTATAATGGCCTGCTCCGCATCACACAATACCCGTAGGAACAGAGCCAAACTGCGTACTATTTTGTACATCCAATCATGCAGGGAGTATAGAATATAGATTAACTGACAGTCACCCCAACAAACCGAGCTGGTGATAATAAATTGATTAATGAAACATTTCAGTGTTATTAAACAATGGTTCTTTTCCCGGAAGAGTCAAAAGGAGTCTTTTATTTTTCAAATCTTCCGTATGGGTTCCGTGGCCCACCCTGGCTCCACTGAAGATGTAGTCCAAAGTCACTTCTTCACTGAAGAAGGAAGCAGAATGTTACTTCGAAACTTTAGTAACCGCTTTCCTGACTACACTGCTTCATAAGCCAGATGACGACAGTTTATATCTTCCCTTCTTCAAATATCGAAATTTGTACGGTATATTTTGCACCATTTATTACTAATCTTCCTGTAACGTTAATACGAAGGACCAGTACTTCGCTGTTTAATTGCATGTTAATTTTGGAGGCTTTTAAATGAAGAAGAAGTAGGATGTGACGTGTGGACTTAATTAGTCTGGCGCCAGGCAGGAAAGAGTGTCGAAATTTTATGAACGTGGTAGTGAAATGTAGTAAAACAGAACCAATTTGTGCACAGATATATTGTTTATTATTTAACCTTTATCTCTAGTTCGTCTTCTGCGCGACATGTTTCGGCAACAACTTTGCCGTTATCAAGGGGGGTTACATCAAAGTTATTGCCGAAACATGTCGGGGGGAAGATGAACTAGAGACGAAGAAAAAATAATACACACTAACACTGTGCGCAAGTTGGTTCTGTTTAACTACAATGATCACGTGCACGGAGATGAGTAACGTAAAATATGGTAGTGAAACTTCGGTTTTCATGAAACGCGGTATTTTTTTTTAATAACTGGTGAAATTTCAGCTGCTCAAGAAGGAGTCTGTCCCCGACGTTAGCAGCGTTCACCATATAGAGTAACTGGATAAAGGTAAATCACTGATTGGAGAGGCATGAAGAAGTTCTCAGCCAGGGTGGTAGTTGTTGCCGGCTGAAATTCAAACCTGGTGCGCCCCGAAAGTGAGTCGGGTGTGTTGATTCTGAAATTAGTGATCTGCGAGCCTTTATAAATCACTTGTGCCTGTCTTCCTCTTTGTCCCCATGTCTGCATTATAATGCTGAATCTCTTTGGTCCATGTATGGAATATTGTTAATGGGAGAGGCAAGGGAAATCCAGACAGTATGCTGGAAGGTAGGGCAGGAAGGTGCTGTATATCACGTGATCGGTGACGTCATCTACAACATTGTCAGTATCCTGTACCAAACTGTTGCGTAACAAGAATAATGACAACGGTCACATGTTCCCAATACCGACTCCAGTAATCTTACAGGTTCCTGGTTGGGGCTCCTTATTTGAGATTATTACGGCATTGACTGTGACGAGTACTGCCTTTAGGAATACCACACTGTGTGGTTTGTTATACACCCTGAAGATGGAGGCAAAATTCTCCTCCGAAACGTCGATACTTAGACTTCAGTCCAAAAAGACACATTCATCTTACTTTTTCTGTCTTTTGTTGCTTTCAGCCTTTGTTTCTTTGTTCCTTCGTATTTGTACTTTCTTGTAACAATAGTTACACACCGATTTGAGCAAAGTCCTCGGTGAGAACCTCGGATTTGCTTAGCTTGTCAAGATTTTCCCCTTTTTTATGAAACCCAAAAGGTCATTACCGTTTTATATGGTTCATATTCAGTGCATTAATCAAATAATTTTAAAATATAGAGATAAAAGTTTTATGCGAGATATCACTGATGTGTATTCGGATTTTTGCGTCGTCACGTATTAGACAAACACGACTTTTCAGAAGCAGGTTGCTTTCGAAAAGTCGTGTTTGTGCATTTAATGATGATGGAAAAATCCAAATACACATCAGTGATATCTCGCACATTACACCATTGTCTAAGAATGACAGTGTATAGTTAAACGTTTTTTCTCTATACTTTACACTTATTTTATAATTACCCTTTAGCTTTTGAAGTTACACTCTGATTACATGATTATTTTGAATGGTAGAATGGTTCTGACACTTCTGTGACTGTAATTGCATGCTTATTTATACCTTCCTGTAGAATAGTGGCCGAAACGTGTTGGAGCACACCCTGTAATTAGACCGCATTGAAATACTACTGTGCATGTGTTGGTATTGATATTATTAGTTCAGGTCTTCCATTTGGTCTCTGCCGCTCTCGGACCAGCAGTTTGTGCTTATGCCGGACTCGTGGGAGGGATGAGCCATCTCTCCCACGAGTCCGGCATTTGAACATGCAGTACCTACGCCACAGCATAAACTGAATAGTCTACAATATAAAGGCAGGTCGGTTAATGCGTTGTAGAGAAATAATGCCTGTTTACTGTGAGAATCGTACGAGACGCACAATTACAGTGTGTGGGCAGAAAAAGCTAAGAGTCATTCAAGTACTGAAGTAATTATCCGCATTTTGTGGAAGCTTATGTTCACAAGAGTCCGCTTGGTTTACTGACAAATCAGTAAAAATAAAGTCATAAGAATGTTGTAATTGTTGCTTTATGAAGTTGTATGGGGCAAAGAGTGAAAGTGGGTGTCAAATGGGTACTCACTAGGTATGAACTGGGACGGGGTGTACATACAGTTGTTTCTGAAACGTGTACTGTAACCCTGTTATGCACGGATTTTGGAAATCACGGAGGAAATATGTTGTTTCCGAAGTTTTGGTCCGCAGTTGGAATATGTCAAATATGCAACAGCACCGACACAGGCTTGCCTTCTTCATTATCACTTATTTACAGTCACTACAAGGTCAGCTGGGGGTACGCTGTGGCGCAGTTGGTTGAGGCACTGCGCTACAAGCCGGAAGGGCGCGGATTTGATTCCCGATGGGGTCACTGAGGTTTTTCATTGATTTAATCATTCCAGCCGCACTATGGCCCTGGAATGGACTCGGCCTCTAACAGAAATGAGTACCAGAGATATCTCCTGGAGTTTAAAGGCGGCCGGTGTTAAGAGCTAACAAACTTACCACATCCATGTGCTGACTGTCTCGAAATCCTGGGAACCTCAACCTCCTGGAACACTCCGGGCCTCTCCAGGCTTGTAAAAGGATAGCTTTACCTTTACCTTCGCCTTTACATTTACGTTTACAAACTTACATATATTTCTGTATTACGTATGTGCGTTAGTGTTATTTATAGGGTATTGTGTTTACTCTTTTGACGACATTTTATGCTATATATATCGTATATTATTATATATATATATATGTATATATTACTCAGAAATGCCAGCAAATTGGCATTATCGGACCACTCCCCCCTGCTAGTCCGTTCTTTAGAGGTTCTGCGGTATTCATAACGTGTTCCGCGTACTGTACCAATCCATTTATTGTGTCTTGGAAACCACTACCTTTCCTTCTTAACTGTTTAGGGTGCAGAGGTTGTTATATCTACCAGCTGCTTTAGCATTTAAGAAGTTTGTTTCTCCACAGTGTGTATTTGGGTGTTTCGGAAGGTCCTCAGAACCAACAATTTCTGTTTCTTTATATAGCCTTGACCGGCTGCGCTTTGTAATGGGGCGAAATATGTTTATGTGAGGTAGGAAATTAAGTTGGCATTTTAAGCAGATGACTTTCACGATTCAAAGGATTAATTAGAGAGAATATGGAAGTCCTACAGAAGCAGTTTCCGTTCCGGATATCTCCCGCACTCGATCTTAAATGATGCGTAAATATCAGCACGTGTAAACATTTTCTCAATGCCATGTCATTGGTAGCGCACACCTTTCTCTGCCCTCTTTCACCTTTTACATGTAACCTCGCCGATAAAAATTACAAGGAAAAAAAAAAAGGTGGAATCATACCTTTGGAAGGCCATACACACGTTTCCTGTTTTGTTGAGGTCATTGCATTCTCTGATTGGACGGTAACGCTTTATCGCGATCATACGGACCAATCACGCGTCTCGTATGTCAGTCTGATGGCTGACTGGATAGCTGCTTATGGCAAAATTATGTTGCCTCAGGAATGGGCAAAATAAAGAGTTGTTACAAAAGCAGACTTCATCAAGCAGTGCCGACCCTTCACGGTGGGGATACATGACATTGAGTCTGCTCGCAGTGAAGAGGCTTGTTCAAATAAGGACGTTCAAAATATCATTATTTTATTCTTTGGTTAGCAAAGTTACATTACATGTTACAAACGATATTTCTCGCTCAAAAACACCTCCCACTTCTGTTCTGAGGATTTTCGGTGCTCACTAAATCTTTATAAACCATGGGCTATCAGTATTTTGTCTGCCGCGACACGTTTGAACAATGACGTACACATACGCGACATATTTTAGTTGGAATACCAAAATTTTAATGACGTAAGCGTAAATGAACCATTATCAGTATTAAAAGTTGCCATACGCACAATGTAAAGGTTAAATTTGATTAATATGAAGAGTACAGTAATTATTTCGAGCGAATTGCCATACGCACAATGTAAAGATTAAATTTGATTACTATGAAGAGTACAGTAATTACTTCGAGCGGATGTCATCAGTGGATGATATGGGACTCCCATAATTCACACGGTTTGTCAATAAGCGCATATGCAGTTCAGTGATAGACAGTGCGATGATAATTTTAGTATTTAGCTAGTGAATCGCGGTGTGGATGGTCAAATTTTTCGGGACACATCAGTGTGCCGCGACACGTAATTTGAGAACTGCCACTTCATAGTACAGCCGTAACTGTGCGCCACCTGCTGTAACGTTAAAATGTTATGCATTTTGTCCACAGAAGACACACACGCGCTATCATTCGCACGATAAAAAGCGATTTTCTCTCATACATAAGTATCCCATTCGTTAGGTTTATCCGGGACTTTGCAGATTTTATGGCTTTTAAAGGGCTGTGTTCCGATGTTTCGTAAATTTTCATTCGGTATGCCAAGTGTTCCGCGGTTTTCTGAGTCACAAAAATAAGGAGTAGGACAGCCATCAACCAGGCACTAACAGAAATAGGGGATGGAGAGGAAGATGGGTAATTAATGATTATGGTCTGGACTGGGGCTGCGAAGGATGGGGAAGAAAATCGGTAAGTGAATTGAGTGTCTGAGTTTGATGATGATGATGATGATGATGATGATGATCATCATCATCATCATCGTCATTATCATTATTATTATCATCGCCCACATGTATTAATTTACAGCAGTTTAGGTTGTTCTCAACAGAGTATGGGTCTCACTGACCAAGCACTTCTTATTCACTGTTCCGCCAAAAACTGACTGTATGGTGTGCATCAGGTGTTTTTACTTTCTGCATTAGAATATAGCCCTATAGGGGAGGTGGAGATTAAGTAGTTTGAAACATTCCTGTAATTTTTTTGGAATAATACCCGTTGTGGATGGTAAGGATGTTATTATGTAGGCCGTTTTCAGTTGTCATGTTCTTTATTATTATTATTATTATTAGTAGTAGTAGTACTATTCCATTGTTCATACCTTAATGTCGAATGTTTATATGAAGTATCTCTTAGTGATGTTTGTAAATTACTGTCGTTGCTTGGGGGTTTAAAATTTTGTCTTGTACTCCCCCTGTCGGCCACCAAAATTTTATTAAGTGTCTGGCTTTTGTTTTTCTTTTTAAATTGGATACCTGCCTGTACAGCTTTCACTGGTAGTTTGTTGTAGTGGGGACGCAATGTATTCCTTTGGTGTTGTGCACCCCGTTGTCTTTAGAATTCAATGGTTTTAAGGTAATTAATATCACCGTTCACACAACTTAACTACCATTAACTATTATTAAGCTGTGTAGGCGGTGATAGTAATTGCCTTAAATTGCGCTATGTGTTTCTCGTGACGAGCTGAATTTTTTATTCAGTTTTCATTCATTTAACACGTTGATGGCTTGGAGCCATCTGAGTCGACTTCGAACACGTTACCCAGCCAACCAAACCACGCGAACCACATGTATGAAACCACTCATTTAAAGGACCGTCCTTAAATCGGAGAGTGTTTTACCAAAGCAGTTTGCACTGACCTTTATTATAATTCGCGACTAGTGATCTGTGTCATGCCTGTGGATGGCATGTGGTTATTCACACGTGCTACCAACAACAATACGTCGGGCCCCACCCAACTGTGTTGTTAGGCCATTTGATTGACATCTGACAAACATACTGAGATACAGAGCTAATTGACGCCAACTCCAAGCTTCGTACCTACCCGTGTACTTAATTAAAAACGAAATTAAAACGGGAACATAAGGAGATACATCAGTAACTATCTCTAAGACAATATTAACATATTAAATTTGAAGTAAAATTGGCGTAAGTAGTTTCTAGCTAGGGCACTTCATAATGCGGTGTCTTGCTTGGAATACGTGTAGCTTAATTAGCCGATCAAGAAATTCCCTCGAGGATTCAAGTCTTCTGGGATGTTATACCGTTTCGGTTGGTAAATATTTGCTGACGTGTTGAAGGATTCTGGTGTTTCCATGTTCGAAATGAAGCGGCCCGATTGGAAGAACTGAATGCCCAGCAGCATCGTTGGTAAAACCTCAAATCTCGGAAGAAATGCCCTACTTTTAAGGGTCTCATAGATTTATAACAGAGTTCGTAGCAGCTCGCCATGGACGTATCCCGAGCCAAATGAATCCAGTCTACATTTTCACATTTTAATTGTTAAAATACATTTTAATATTTTATCGATCTTGGAAGTGGTTTCATCGTGTCACGTTTTCCGCTTGAAACATTTTATGCGTGTTGTCTCTCCCTAATGCATGCTGTGTGTGACACGTTTTCGTCTTTGGTTTCATTATGCTAATAATATCTGATACAGAATACAAATTGTGAATTTAGTCATTATGACATTTTTCTTCGCCTTCCTGTTACATCCTCCTTGTGTCTTAATTTTCTCCTCAGCATCCTTTTCTCACGCAAGTTCAGTCTGTTTTTTCCCGTAACACAAAATACCAAGTTACATTTCTGGAACGGAGAACATATGCTGTATTTTGTAAGGCTTACTTTCACGGTATGGGTATGTTCGCTTCCCACCCAGCACCGCTGCTGTATTCCAGCTACCTCCCGCACCTGGAGGCCGCTTCCCCCATCCTCAACTTCAGGACACTCTATGTCGTGGTTACAAAGGGCCCACTCAACCATTTAAAGCGTAATGGTTGCTGAATTTACCACCAGGCTTAACATTCGGAAGTTATACGCTATGCTCAAACAGTACACTTACGTATTTTCTGTGGATCTCAGAACAAATAGCGGTTATCTCCTCGTACAGAATTGAGTGGTTTTTGTAACCGAGACGGGTGTGTTTGCTGCGCGGTACGAACTCAATCCTTAAATATAACTGAGGTTAGCTTCAGTCTTTAAACGGTTAATCGGAATCAAAATGGAGCGTTGTGTCAAGTGTATATAATTCCCTCTTCGTATGCGACAGGCTCCGAGTTACCACGTTCTTGCTGATATCTGCCATATTAACCGGGGCTTTCATAGTTCTGGTTAGTATCTCGAGGCAAAACACCGGTTTTGTGTCTCTAATTACACCACAGCCGCTTAGTCTTCCAAATAATCTCCAATGCATTATTCACTATCGCACTACGATCCAGCGCTGTGAGTCTGTACAGCCGTTCACTTCGCCCGTAAACAAAATAAATAAATATGGATGAAGACACATTAGGGTACGCCAAAGCGCAGAGAAAGCTTTTGAAAGTATATGTCCTTCATACTGCAATGCCACCTTTACATTCTGTGGGGCCCGCGGTGGCGCAGTTGGTTGAGGCACTGCGCTACAAGGTCACGGGTTCGATTCCCGATGGTGTCAGTGGATTTTTTCATTGGCATAATCCTGGGGTCGACTCAGCCTCTGGGGGGTAAAGGCGGCCGGTGCGTATGGCTGACAACCTACCACCTTCATGTGCCGATTGTTTAGAAATCTGGGAGCCTCGACCTCCTGGAACCCTCTGGGCCTGTCCAGGCCTGCAGTGGGACTGCTTTACCTTTACATTTTGTAGAGACAGGCTAGTCCGGTCAGTATAGTGACTAGACTCTGCACGACCGAGGAACCTAAGTTCGACTCCTGGAAGGGGCGAATTTTTTTGTTCACAGTTACCTTCAGGCCGTATCTAGCACCCACCCTTCTTCGCATGCAGTTGTTAGCGATAACCGGATGCTCTTACTGCGGTAGTAAAACAGCCGGAGCATGAAGCTGAAATTCATATTGTGTGTCAATGTTAAGAATCAGAGGAGCTATACCTTCACTGTCCTTTGTGTAATTAGACCTGGTACTTAATTAAGCACAAGGACAAGTTTACCGTTTACCTGTCACTCTTGGTGCGGTCTTTGGCATGAAGTGGTGGGTGCAGTGTTTATCTGCAGGGTAAACAGGACGGTTAGCTCGCTGAACTCCGCTGGAGGACACAACGTTTAATTCAAAAGATAACTCTCACCAATTAGTCTGTGTTTAATGGAACGAGGTCTTTAATTTGCCATAAAATTCCAACATTTTGTGTCACTTAGATGTCCATGGTCAGCAAGTTTGGAATTTAGAGGTTATATGAGCTTATGTGTTAATTTTTATTACCCGACGTATTTACACTTCACATCCTTATAATTCTCCTTAACTTCCGGCCAGACATTCTTACCATATTAAGTTATGATCTGTGTTATGGCACTCTGTAGTTTTGTAGGTGATTACCAACTTTACACTGGGACTTTTGTCTCCAGCTACAGGTACGTTGGTAACTGTGCACGACACTACACGATGTCGTAATTCAGAAGCCCAAAATGTCTATTTTGACCAGCATAAAAACATCAAAGCCCATTACTACGATACGTGCAATCCATGTTTCATGTTTCGTTCTCTTCTCATCAGATTGCTTTGTTTGGTACCGTCACCCCCGATGATTCAGGCGGTCGCGATGAAAAATGCCCTATGGGTTTAAGCGATCAGTTTACGATAATTTGATATGTGCCATCCCGTTGTGCGTTGTTACCAAGATTATAGGAACAAAAAAAGCAGTATCGCACAACTTGCAATTTATTCAAGGTGTTTTATTAAGTATCACATTATACACTACATGTTTCGGCACTATTCTCGTGCCATCATCTTATGTGGAATGTGACGTCGTGAAGTTTGGTAAATGGATATCTATTCGTACTTTTTATGCCCATCGCCATGAGACATCAAATGTCATTATGACTGTAGTACCATATTGCACTCGGGGAGTGCCTTTTGACATTTGTCACTTAATCCGTGAAGTTTCAGTCAATCTACTGTGCATGGATTGCAGTTTAGTTTTGTGAAGGGCTGCTTCGATATGAATCCCTGATGGTGATTCCGAAACATGGAGGAGTAATCAACGTTGTATTGTAATATAAAAACATCTGGGAACAATATCGTGCATTTTGTTGGGCTGAGTGTTGTGATTTGACTTCCTAACTTGTTTATGTTTACTGTAGATATCCATAGCGAAGACAGGTTCTGAACCGAGTGGTAGGAAGCATTCCGCAACTGCAGTCCTAACAATCTTAATGACCTCCAAGAAGGTAATTACTTTGATGATGCAGCTAATTATTTATTGAGAATGCGGGTGTTAACATTCTTTTGCGGTGTAAGGATTTACCGTGATGTTTGCCTTTGTGCAGCGGAGATTGTTCTCCTCTTCGCAGGATCTGCTGTGAGCAATTGGACGTTACTCGGCCGCTCAGAAAAGAATTCCTATTCCTTCTTAAGTCAAAGGTTTATTAACATGTTCACAGAGTCTCGCCAGTGGACTCTGAATTATGTGTGAGCAAACTGCGGGCCCAGAAGGACTCACTCCGGCCATGGACTCTCTTAATATAGGCTGCTGAGTCTACTGCTAACATGGCCGTTTTTGGAATTTAATTTATCCTCTGTATTGTAGGTAAAGCTGTCCCAATGCACACCATGAAGTCATATGAGGGAACGGCGGTATAGCTCCACTCATTCCTAACCTCAGCACTGTATGGTGTGAATGGTGAACCCAGCCTCCGACCCCTTTATGCCCGAGGAAGGAGCCCTCCGTACCCCTTTAGTAGGAGGCTGGGTGGACCCCAGAGTGGGTCTGGACGTTTTGGATAAGAGAAAAATATTTGACCTTGCCCTGCATAGAACCACGATTCCTCGGTTGTCCGACCCGTAACCTAGTCACTCTACCAACTTCACTGTCGCGACTACCCATTGATAACAGCGGCTCTAGAAGGTTGTATAATGGGCAACTTCATAATCTGTAGCCTAGGCTAATCTTCGTTATATATTATTAGGGTAAGCATATAAAAAAATTGGGTTGGTAGGACATGTAGAATTCATGGCGGAGATGAAAAATTCTTACATAATTTTGGTGAAATGTGTGAAGGGGAAAAGGCCATTTGGAAGACACAGAGGTATGTGTGAGAAAATAATAAAATATTTTTGACAGAAATAGGCTATGACGGCACGGAGTGGGTTCATTTCATTGAGGAGAGGGCCAGTAGCAGACTCGTGTGAAGACGGCAACTGTAAGCACAGGGGAATGTGTTGAGAAGCGAAGGAACTGTTATTTTCTGAAGAAGGACTGTCAGTGAAGCTGTTAAGTATTTAGTCACGATGTGCTGAAGGCGTTCTAACCGTAAAGAATGTAAAAAATATGTACAAACGTCGGATATGGTGACTAAAACCAACAAATGCACACAAGTTTATAAAAATATATTACAAACGCAGTAAGACCTCCTACATATTTCGAAGAATAAACAGATAGAGATCTCACACAACTATGTGAACCAAAGCACATGTCCATTGTCGTAGGCTGAAACAGTAGCATGAATAAACCTCTGTTGGATGGTGATATACATACTGTCTACATACATTATTTATTATTTACCGGAATTAAACTTTTATATGTATTTTAAACTTTAATATGCATTTTAAAGCATGCGGATTTAATATTTTACATGTGCACTGGTTCACATAACTTTTGTAACATCTCAATGTATTTATTCTTCTTAACGCACCCCCTGAGAATGGCCACATGCGTGGCCGAAACGTGTAGGAGGTATTACTGCATTTATATCTCAATAAACTTGTGTGCATTTGGTGCTTTTATTTACCATATCTTGCTGTTAAATGCACGATTATGAATCATTTGAAACTGACATATATGTCGATTTTGACTAGAATTTAAGGTCGTGTGTTCGTAACATATGTCCACGTGTTGAAGAAACATTTGCACATTTTCGTTGTCGGGTCTGAATACTCAGACATGAGATCAGTCTTTGTCTCATGTTCACTTGACTTTATATAAAGATGTCGTCCGAAGTGCGGATTAATTATCTCTTCTGTCTCTATTAATTACAACAGTAATATTATACTGCATTATAAAAAGAAGTTTTACTGGTTTCGTACAGTTACTGAACCGAGCTGAGAACAAGGAAGGCGGTGAGATATCTTGGAGCCAACAGAAAACTACATCGACGTGCTCTTTATAAAGAATTCCGGAATTATAATTGGCGCCGCGTTTTCTGTTGTGCCGCGGTTCTCTCTAATAGCTCTTTGGAACGTAGTTTTACTTCATGTGAAAGGGTGGCTGAAAACAGAGTTCTAATCAAAGCAAGAGATGCCTTCAGAAAGTAAGTTGATGTGTTATGTATAAGTGGATTTGTGCATTGGAAGCGGGGCCTGTGGGGGACATCGAGCTTGAGCCTCCACCTAGATTAGGGCTACAATACCGTGATCCCGGGATCCCCGTCATTTTTTTCCGTTATTCAAATACCGGTATTGGTACAAAATACGGGGTTTTCGGTACTAATTTAAAAATAATTGTTTATGTTTTACTCACATAAAGGTTATAAAATGGACAACAATAAATAATTAATATTATTGAATTTGCAAAATTAGACCCAATAAAATTTGAAAAAGCAAGAAGATAGGACACTGTGATTGAGTCATGGAACATGTAGTTATATTTGTATGTATATAAATGCAGTTGCAGACAGTGTTATGCTGCACTTACAACATAATTTTTATAAAAATTTTTAAAATCAAACAAATTATATATAGCCTCAGGGTCAGCCCCCCCCCCCCCATCCAGCGAAAAATTCTGGTTGCATACCTCCTTTTATTGATGTTCGGATTATATTTTGGCAGTTGTTATAAAATTATTTTTGATGCCGTAAAAACACTAGTCGAATTTGGCGTTCAGCAGCGCCATCCGGGTTGTCGTAGTTCGGTATACGGTGTGCAAGGTGACCGCGTCAGGGCCTTAGGTTTAGATTTCTGACGTCATAGCGAGTAACAAAGGCAGATCATGTGTCCGATTTGCAAATATCACAAAGCTATGGGACTTTGAAGTGTGAATGAGTAAGACCAGGTGGGCACGAAAGCACACGTAAGTTAGTGGAAGATACGGTTCTATTTCTTGCAAACAAAGTCGGTGTTAGAGTGTGTTTACAGCAAGTGCCCAAAATGGCCGCCTTCGGCCTGGATACACAGTCTGGCCCGTCATCCGCGCCCACAGAAGTGGGTGTGCTGCGTCATGTTGGTAGCACATCTGATGGGACGTATGTGGAGAGGAATAATTTCTAAGAGCGCTGGCAGTTCATTTCCCGAAAAGTTAGTGCAAATGTCACCTGTCAGCCCTTTTATGCATCCGCCGTATAGCCTGCTGAAGGTTACCAGCAAGCGCAAAGTTCAAAGTTCAAAGTCCCGTAGCTTTGTAACTGCTGCATGTCCGACCCATGTTGATATGACATTTTGACTCGGTGTCAAGTTAGGAATCTAGTCCTTAAATTGTGATAAAAAGTCGCTGCGCACTGTATACATTAGGTTATGCATGTTTCAGTAAACATTGTACTGCTATCTTATGCTGATACATAGCATAATTTCCTCGTATTAGTCTCTTATTAAAAAGTTCAACTAAATACACTTGCAGTACAGTCGAACTCGGTTACACCATGATGAAAGGGACTGAATGTTTTGTTTCGTTATAAACGAGTATCGTTATAACCGAGGAGTATAGTGTTATGGTTAACAGTGAGGAATTAATTGGTACCACAGAATATCTGATGCTATAGCCGAGGTGTCGTATAAACCGATGTTATAACGGGGTTCGACTGTAATTTGTTCATAGTACCACTATATTACTATAGTCTCCTACATGTTTCGGCCCTACATGGGCCATTATCAGGGAGAAACAGTACAGTGTTCTCACTTACAGAATATGCAGCATAATCACATGTGCGGGAAAGGATTTGTTCCGTCTGATTGAAGACACTTTAGTAAATGTTTGAATGCAAATTTGGTTTAACATCACAAATTTTTACGTCCAAGTTGAACACACGTTTTATAATTTTGAATTTTCATTGTGCATTTTTATATATGTACGAGCTGCATTTTATGACGACGCATAAAATTGTCATGTGCGTCCGTGTAATTGTGTTTCCCCTGATGAGGGCCCTTTTGATAATTGCGCTGTTATTGTCCGTATTGTCCACTGTCGTGGCTTTGATGATGTGTTAACAAGAAACATGCTAAGTATTTTCGAAATGGTCCATGATACTTAGGCTTTCAAAAATATTCCTTCGCTCATCAGATGTAAAGGCTCGTAGTCAAGAGAACTAGTTTGGGTAACTGGAGAAGTTTGAATAACCTGACGGCGTAACACATGCTGTTCTAGAATTATGATGTTTAAATATCCCAAGACGATGGGCGATGACCAAAGTAATAGTCATATTTGAAGGTTTTGAAATTTATATAAGGATCTGAAATGTCTTGTTTCTTATTTGCTCTCTAACAACAACCAAGTGTTCTATATTTCGAGGTTATATTCAGCATGATTGCAGCCTTCTTATGCCACAAAATTGCCTGTGTAACAATGTTCGTAATTTGGTTCTCTGAAAGCCCGCCAGAGGCGCTGAAATTGACTGAACTGTAAAAGCGCCTTGAGCACATTAACACATAAGCCAATAATGATTTTAATACCGTTTGTTGTTACTGCTGAAGTCTGCACACTTTACAGTAATTGGAATGCATATCTTTGGGTTAGCAGTGCGGTCGTATGATAATTAAACGCCACGGTGTGGGCGCCTTTCAATTATACACTCTGACAATTTACTGCATAGCCCTCGTGTTAATTTATGCTGTGAGTGCTAGAGTGACCTAGAGACAATAATAGCCCCTGAATGAAACATGCCCTGTGTTATACAGAACCTGGCTTTAGGACTGTCGCGCACCCAGGACTGGCATACCTCCCGAAACGTCAGACTCCTCCAAATCATCAGGTCAGTTTTACAGCTTAAGAGTGTGTATGTTAAGTGAGCCTTAATCGAAACTATTTTTAAAATATATTCTAGAAATAATTAGAATAGGAACGGTCAAGTAAGGAGAAAAACACTTTACACATACACATTCAGATGCTATGCAAGAGTTTATTGAAGACATATGATATAAGGAATATATATATTTTTTCACTGGACAGTGTTTTAAGGAAATATCGAACGAAGAATGATTACTGTAGGTATGAAGATCCAAATATTGTGGCCCGTGACACCGTGTCGACTGGTAGTGACCAAGTCTTCTCGGACTCTTTGACCCTGAAGAAGAAGTCGCGACGCTCTTTTAAGGCTATTTATCGGTTGGTACGGCGTCACATCCCAGAAGACTTCAGTCTTCATGAACTCCGCTGTAAGAACCTCAAAACTAGACCTAAGCCGTGTTTACGTATTCGAATGCGTACCTTTTTGGAAAGGACATTCCATGATCTAAAATTTGTATCTTATGCAATAATTACATTTATTTAATAATTTACCAACGAAACGTCCAAACTGACTCTAGGGCCCACCCAGCCTCGTATTTAACCCTTTAAAGACGAAGCGTATCTGTTTTATACGTATAAGGACTCAGTGCGTACCGCGCTGTAAACACTCTCCACTTCAGTTATAAAAACCGGTCTCTTAATGTTTTATAAGGCAAAAGTTGCTGTTTGTTCTGAGATCCGTACAAAACACATAAACGCAACGTGGGCACCACGTAGAATTTTTTAATGTTAAACCTGGTGGTACGTAAAGTTACCGCTAGGCTTTAAAATGTTAATGGGCACCGAAGTTCTTTCCTGTGGATAAACCAGTTGGGGCGTAATGGTAACCACTCACCTCCACCTAGCGCCAAGGTTAAGAATGAGTGGAGCTATATCTCTACTACGCCTTTATGTCTTCATGGTGTGGACAGGGAATTTACATTTTTTTCTCCAGTTACCAATGAAATGCGACCAGAAATTAGTTGTTTTATTTATTAAATTCTTTGTGGTTCCATTAACGATGCCTTCAATAACGAATACCAGGAACGTCAAATGGCGAGATGATTAGTGAATAATGAAGTTGAAAGGGTGTGGAAGGAAAGGTTAGTGACTTGAGTTGAATTAGTGTCGCAGAATTGCCTGCAAGACCTGAGGAAAGACAAAAAAAAAAGCCTTCATCAGGATTCCGCGTCCCGTCTGAATTTCGAACCGGGATCTGCCCGAATGCAAGTCAGATATATTACCACTTGAGGCAAAATTTTCAGTGCTGTGATCGTCAATAACATTGTCTTCATAATCACGAGGTTTTTGGGCCGATATTAAAAGGCTGCTGCAGGGTCGGATGCAATTTATAATGGCGACATAGGCTATAAAGTGCCGGTATTCATTAGAGTCGCCACGATCTTATGTTAGCTTACTCCTTTACTGTGACGCTTGACGCATGCGCTGTTAGTATCTGATGGACACAGTTGCTGTTATAAGACGATTACTGTCGTCAATATCCACTGGTTGGCAGCTTAATTAACAATTTGTCAACACACCGTCACAGTGTGGCACCTTGCAGCTCCAACCTGTCATGTAGCCACTTGTTAGCGGGTCTGTCTGATTTTATTTTATTACGCCTGGTCTATGCAATATCCTGTAACGTGTTTGTTGTACTTTTTTCCTGGTATGACAGTGAGACAAGCAACAGGAGGAACCAGGCCCCTCCGTGTGTTTTCTAGCGTGAGAATATAAAATCTCGTAATGAACTTTTTTCGAAGAGAATTCGATAATGGTGAGTTAAATTAGTGTACTCCTCACCGTGTAGTACTTGGGTGATAAATTCAAAGACGATGACATGTAGCATGCAAGGGGGAGACGAGAAATGTTTGCAGGGGTTTGGTAGGAAACGTGAAGGAAAAGAACATTTGGAAGACACATGGGTGGACGGGAAGATAATATTAAAACGATACTTAAACAAAAGGGACGAGAGCGTGGATTGCATTCATCTGGCCTAGGTAATGACAGTTGGCAAGTTCTTGAGAACGCGGTAATGAACCTACGGGTTCCGTAAAGTACTTACAGAGTAGGTGGCATGGCTCGGTCGGTGCAGTGACTGTAGTGACTGGGCTACTAAGGAACCGTTGCGCTATTCCAGTTAGGGCTAAGGGTGTGCCTGTTCTTCAAAACGTCAAACCCGGCTCCAGGATCCAACCAACTCCCTAACCAACGGGTACTGTGGAATTTTCTCCTGGGGTAAAGAGGCCGGAGCATGAAATTGACCACTTACAGCCATCTAGTTCCAAGGTTAAGAATGAGTGGAGCTATATCTCTGCATCCCCTTATGCCTTCATGACAAATTTGTAACAAATCCAAACCCTCTCTGAGGCTGACCCATCTTCCAGTACAGTGGGTTAGGAAGGCTCTTTCCCCAAGGGTAAAACAGCCGGGGCGTGAAGCTGACTAACTCCATCTCGTGTAACAGTTGGTTTGTGTTTGAATCCAGGCAGATGTTATTAGTTGACAATAAGTACACTGATTGTGTACTTATTTATTAGGGAAGGAGGATGTTATTTTAAATTAGGGGCTAAATTCTAACACCGGCTACTGGAGGTTAGTTAAAGTACGCTTTTGTAATGTAGGGAATAGCTGTACTGGGCAAAGGGCAGGAAGTCATTTGTCAGCTGTCAAGACTAACAATAAATCTGGAATGCTTTGACCCAAAATTTTAAAACTTGACAGCTGAGTACAGCAATAATTCGTCCAGCAAAGTGGATGACGCTACCACGCCTTTGCTAGGTCGTAACTGAGAAGTCCAGAGGTCTTCACGACCAAGCCCATGGACTGCAGTAATTAGTAACATTGTCATCCAATCAAAGAGGAGACTTGTTACGTGCACTGGGCCAATGGGAACTGTAGTGTCAGTAGTGTAGCCAATAAGAGAAATTTTCTAAATTAGTGGGAACTTTGTTTTGGAAGCAGTAGAATTCGGGGCGCGAAAGTACTTGGTTAGTAGTTGTTTTCAGGAATTCTTTTGGGTCGGTTAAGTCAGTGGGTGCTGCTTAAAAAGATAATAATCCGAGTACGCGTTTTACACCTGGTGCTGTCACATTCCGAGTGCAGTGCCGCATAAGACATTATTGTGTAACACAACACACATATAACTCTGAATGTGAGATGAGCTGGCAATAAATAGTGATAAAGGTTCGTAATTGATATCGTTGTCATATCACACGTAAACATTCCCTGAGAAAAGTTTTTCATGACACCGACTGAGACAACTGGGAGAAACACCCCGCAGTAGACGGCAACACTAGTAGGCTAAGAACGGGTGCAGCTATAAACCTACCTACCCTGCCCTCGCGCTTTTCCATGACATCGTGCTTAGTTAAGTACAGCGAGAACTCTTCGCCAGTTCCGACGTGCAGGCGTACCTTAGCATCTGTCACTAACCAGAAGCGTAAAGACTAACGCCCATTCCAAGATTTCGGATTTAACCTGTTGTAGGTCGCGTTTACCTAGACACAGCATGATCACAAGAAAATAAGCTGCCAGCGGTTGGTCATAATTTGCACAGCTTTAATACCACAATCGCACATGACGGCGTGTGGAATGCTATACCTGACCACATGGTGGTGGTCTGCCGGCCGTCGACCAAGTTTGAGACACGTCAACATATGGCCGCAGAAAATAAGTACTACGTGTATAGGTAAATTTGTCACATTTTGGATAAAATGTTTCCGGGCTACCAGCCGTGTCAGATAGCTTAATAGCGAATAAGCCAACTTTTCGACAGCCACATCCCTGATAACGGCGGCGGAGATGGCTCTCGAAACGCTGGCTTATCCACAATTAGGCTGTTTAACTCGGCTAATAGCCGGAACATTTTATCCAGTTCAGTCGCCCTGAAAGCTTCAAATTATATTGTCACATTTTATTTGTTAGTTACGTTCAATTTTCAGCATAAACATGGGTTGTTTGCTTTAAAAATTTATTAAATGAATCATCATCGTAAAACATGGTAGCTGTTTAATTTGTGTTATTATAACAAACTCGTACACGAGTGTACGAGTTTGTTACAATAATACAAATTAAATTCACAGGTACACGGTATGGACAAATTTAAACACGTTTGCTGTGTTTTCTCGGAGGACGGGGCTCAACTTAGGTCTCTAAATACTTGACTGTCAAGTTTCTTTTACTCAGTCTCAGCGGCAGGTAAGAGAAATGGCAGGCGTGTCGTATCCTTTTACGTTTACATCGTAACAGTACTTATAAAGTTTACAGAATGTTGAAATGTCGACGGGAGAATGTGGCAAGTCCCATCCGTGAGTTTCTACAGATATCTCGGCAACTGTTTAACGATTGTAGGGTTTTAAATCTTAATTTCAGTAAATACCCATGCCGTAACATTTTTAAAGGAAAGATCGAGACTGTAATACCGACTGAAACATTCGTTTATTGCCGTTACCATGCGGTCCCATTCATAACTACGCGCAGCTCTAAATCCTACGTAATGATTGGATGAAAATTTCTGGGATTTTACATTGCAGGCTTATGCTGTTAATTGGTATTGTGCAATTCGAATTCTTCATCCATTTCAATGGATGGGGGCGGGGCGGGTTCTTTTCTTAGTAGTAAAACGAACCAGCCCATGAAGCTGACCACTCAACTCCACCTAGTGCCAAGGTCAAGAATGAATGGAGCAGTACCTGTACCCTCTGTGCCTTCATCCATGACGTACACGCACAAATTTCCTTTTACAGAAATAAAAACTACAACTATGGCTGCATATTGTGATTGTTTTTGGGAGAACAACAGTGAAAAATGTTGACTAAGACAAGTACTTAGTAGTGTAAGCTATGCCCAGAAGATATATGGATCTGGTGATTGATATATGGAGAATGTTGCAAGGCGCGCTCGCAAAATTGCGAAAATCGACTATTAGTTTCGTAATTTCCGTCTGTGTGTCCGCCCTCTGTCCGTCCGTCCGCATGGAACAACTCGGCTCTCACTGGAAATACGATATTTGAGTATTTTTCGGAAGTCTGTTGAGAAAATTCAAGTTTCTTTAAAACCTGACAAAAATAACGGGTACTTTACATGAATACTTATGTACATTTATGATAATATCTCGCTGAATACTTCTTAGAATGAGAAGTGTTTCAGACAAAGTTGTAGCGAAAATCAAAGCACACATTTTATGTTCAATAACGTTTTTCCTAAAATCGTGCCGTTTATGAGATAATGTGAAAAAATATGGTACAGCGAGACAGGCCACAGATGACAATATAATACGGTGCATACGCTTTGCATGCTGGATAACTAAGGCTATAGACACACACTCAGAGTATCTAATAAGTATTGTTTTTTGACGGCAAGAATGGTTACGCGAACGCGCCTCAAATTACGTTGTACGCGCATTGCCTCTCTTGTTAATCCAGTTAACAGGTCTGTGTTTTTGAATTAATGTGAAAGAAGGCTCTATATTTAGATGCAGAGACGTCGGTCGTGATGTGCTTAGGTTACACGGGTTATAGACTTCACAGTCAGTTGCCATGGCAACATGCTTTGGCTGATATTTGTAAAAGCTTAGTACTTACGTTGCGAAGGGCTCTGGATCGAGGTCATAGAACTTCTGGATGGGGTCCCTCTTTATAAGCTTGGACAGCTGCAGTTCATCAACAATGACAATTCCCTCTTGCACATTCCTCTGCTTCCACTGCACGACTTGTTGCTGCTGTTTTGTTTTCCTACCATTGCGCATTCCTTTTGCGCAGCTAGTGCCACTAACACTGGCGCCAGTTCTGGCTCCTGTGCCTCGCATTCTAGTTCCGCTAGATCCTGATCCTGGTAAGGGAGGATAGATAATGAACTCTCAGTTCTAGACTCTGTGATTGCAGCCCAAAGTTGTCACTGAGTTGTCAGAGAATCCTGTACGTCAGTCACTCATTCTGCTTTTCTTTGCGACTCATCTGAAGTCACTGGCTGAATGCTGATTCTGACGGCTTCACGGCGAGCATGCCTCCTAAATCAGGCAACAAAAGAAAAGAAGTTAGGCTCGTAAGCTATGCTGCAAACATTGTTTCTTTTTTCTGTGTCTTGGCGGTTTTAGTACTTTCAGTACTGCGGATAAATTGACCCTTTCAAACTGTATATATTTATTTAAAAAACTAATACAATGCGGATTGAAATCTGAAGGGGAGTTGTTGAGAAATTAATTAAAATGCATAACTTCTAGAACTTGATGCTTTGTGGAAAACCAGCGGCATTTATGTTAAAAATCTAATATTTATAAAATAGCAATATGCAAGGTGCTGTTATCTGAAGAAAGATATTTGCGGCAAAGGCGGACATTGTAATACAGACTCTGGTATACACGAAACTGTTGCTGTCTCTTTGTCCTATCTATAAGCATTTAATGAAGCATTTAACCACAGAATGCCGACTCTTCGTCTTTCGAACGCATGTGTTTCCATGAAAACATGTATTCCTGTTACTGATAAGCCACGTATACTTGGTCTTAACTGGTTATACTCGGGGATGGCGGGAATGTATCCCTCTACGCAATTTTTTTCCCCCCCAAAACCGAACCGAGTTTGTATTTTCGAACCATGTGTCGAGTGGTGGTGACGTGTACTGCATCACAAGCTCCACCAGGACGAGATCTCTACAGACATCGACACCGATGTTTGTATGCATGATCCATACAGTTGTAAACAACCGCAACACGTAGAATGGCTTGTTTTTTTAATAACTTTAATACTATTAGTATTATGACACTCTAAATTTACGGTTATTGATTTTATGTATTTTAAAATTTTAATGTCTACTATTTTGACCTTTTCGGTAAAGGCGACATAATAACTAGACTGGTGTGTTGGATCTACATTCCTTTTTACTGAACGGCCCCCTGATGAAGGCACCTCGATGCTGAAACATGTACGGGTTTTTATAATGGCTCACGAAAGTATTTTATTCAGTGCATGAGTTGGTTGATGTAATAAATGCTGTGACTGTGTTCGTTCTACCGGGCAAAACTCTGTTAAATTACGGAAAATTTATGTTAGCAGTAACTGGGGGGGGGGGGGGGGGGGCTGTGAGAGATCCCCCCAATTTTACACGTGACAGGGCGGTATTTGGAGGGTGGCAGCGGAAGGACAAGCACTAAAAATGCGCTTTCAAATTTGTGTAAATACTTTTCTGGAATGTGATTATTGGCTGTTAAAATTCAGTCAAGATATATGAGATACTTAATACAAGGAGTGCAAAAGCCGTGTGTGATAAATTGTCTTCCATGTGTTTCAGTGCTTTGTAGAAACAAAACATAAAACTACCACACTGTCAAACCAGATCTGTTCATTTATCTAACCAGATACTAGACGTCAGGTTTAAATTAGATCTTCTATATCTTACGAATCAAATAGCTCAGTCGGTAGAGTGGCTCCTGGGGGGCAGGACGGTCAGCATTCTTTATCTTTATATTTAATTTAACGACGCTTTCTTGCTGTGAAAATGATTCTGAGTGACGAAATATGAGTATGAGGCGGTCTTGACTATTTTACATATATATGTATCTAATAAGTTGTTTTGGGTGACTCAAAGGAAGACACCTCGAAAAGAACAATGCGTATCTGGGCCGGAAATCGAAGCCCATGTCCCTAATATAATGATAATCACCAAAACACGACTTTCCGTGATCGGCGTTTCTGTACGGAAGAGATCGGATTTTGACTCTCGACACAATTTTATCCATAGTAGAGTACGTACGTTGTGCCTAACCAGGTTTCTGAGTAACTGTTGTGGGAGGGGTTTTCCATAGGGATATAGGCTCTCATGGCACAGTCCTGAGGTTACAAATAAAGTTACTTATCAGATTTGAACTAAACTTAATTGGCTGTGAGTAGCTCTTTCAGGGGGTCAAACAAATATTTTTGCACCTGAGGATGGAAGCAGGGCCGACTTTCGAAACTTAGTGCTTTATTTATACAGTAACCCCTGGACTTACATCATTCCGCACTTACGTCATTTGTCCACAGACCAAATATTTTAAGCCAAGCTCGCGAGTTCTTATGTACGATATTGAAGATATCTTCGAGTTGGTGAAGTACCGCGATCAGGAGCTAACGGTCGGCTGTGCTGTTGAAATTTTGAAGCAAGGCGCCCTAAAAGAAGCTGAGGAAACAGCCTGAGCCTAGGGAGAGGACCGGGACAGTTTTTAAGTTGACAGAGGGGTTTGGCCTGGTTGAAGGTGGCATGGAGCTGTCTGTGGACATTGACTGGAACGGGAAGGTAGCAGCAGCGACTGGACATGGAATTATGAGGACGCTTGCTTGCCGTGAGGAGGTTCTGACGGAGAAGAAGAGGTTTTGTCACCCAGACTTCACTCCTTTATTTCTTCAAGTCATATTCGGGGACTCAACCATCGCCACCTGTGATGCTGGACACTGGAGATGATTATCCAGGTGCCCTGCCCACAGTTCAAGAGGAAGTGCCTCTCTCTTAAATTGGCATTTGTTTGTCAGATTTCACACTTTTTGTAAATTTTTAATAAGTACGAATATATCGTTTTTGTTGGAGGAAAAACGGATTGTGTGTAACCACACTTCCGATTTGAACGCTGCTTCTGTACGAAAATCTGTCTCGACATACGTCGTCTTGGAGTAACGTCGTCAGTGTGAGAACCACCTCAAGACGTAACATCTGGGTTGACTGTATAGCAGACAATGGACACAATTCTAAGAAAGAAAAAGGCACCTGAAAACCTACACCATCGCTAAAGTGCTATAAAATCGAATTACATTCTACACGTTTCATAAAATATTCTACAGGTGGTTGGAGAGGTAAAAGATGTGACGCACCCTCACACAGACGTGTGAATACGGAGCGATCGTGATAGGCAAAGTGTAAATTGCCGATTTCTTTAAACATCTCACCACGTTCGCGTAGGGGGAAGTGGAGGTACAGCGCCACGTATTCTTACTTTCAGTGCTAGGTAGACTACTTCACACCCCTGCCATTTCCCGAGAAAGAGCCTGTGGTATCCCTCGAGTAGGATGTTGAGTAGGCCGCAGATCCGGTCTGGATGCTTTGCAGAAAGGAGATGTGCTGTCTTCTGCGTCTTGCCGCTGTCGCGAATCCATTCTTCTTTTATCGGTCGTCCAGCCCGTAGCCTACTTACTGAGCTGTTCCTTTTACCAGGGACTGTACATAATCTGCATTTGATAATTACATGCGTGGAAGAAAGGCTAACGAGCATTAATTGCTGCAGATCAACGCCTTCCTCCTAATTGCCGGTAAATTTCTACCCGACTACGTGGTGTTACTTTCCTAAAAGTGGTATAACCCCTATAACTGCTGCCATGAAAACGTTACGTCTCGAACAAGGGGTTGCTGACGACCTTCTATCAAGATGTCGTTCCGGGAACCTTCCAAGCTCACAGCGTGTATAGGCCTACTCAGTGAAATGGTAATACTGAAGTATTCGTCATACGCTATAATGTCTAGCAGTGGTTAAATGGAAGGCTAATCTGTGGAAACTGTGACTATGTGTCGTGTTTGTCAAGATTTCCTGTTAAATTTTCCGCTAGTGTTTACCTCCCTAGAGGGTATCAACCAGTTTCTCTTTGCAAACGAGAAAGAGTGTGTTCACTATGAGTTAAAAACTGAATATAAATGCTTTAGATAAATGTCATGCTTTAAAGGGCTCAAGGGCTGTATTCAACAGCACTGTAATTTGCCACCTACCTATGTTCTGGTGGCTGCGATGACTGGCGATGCCTGCACGTGCGTGGTAACGCGGTCGGTCGCTGGACCTCTACTGACGCTGTCGTCCTGCCGTTCACATCAGATCTCTCAGCCCGCCTCCTACCATATTACAAGCGTAGGTTGACCTTAGCCGTTCCAAGACTTGCCTTTTAGACAGCACCACACCACATTTTACATTGTTACAGTTCGTAGAGTTGTTCCTGGGCTTAATTAAGCACCACACCGTGGAGGCGTGCGGAGGTATAGTTCCACGCATTCTTAACTGAGGCACTAGGTGGAGGTGATTGGTCAGCGTGACTTTCCGGCCGCCTTACCTCATGACAAAAAGCTCCGAGTACCCACTGAATAGGAGGCTGAATTGACTTCTTTAGGAGAGGACGGAATATTGCGGCGGGAGTAGCTTCTTAGTTCGCAAGTACTGCAATTTTTAGTTGCTGAGTCCTGGTTTTTCTCAGTCTCCAAAAATGCCGGTGTAGTGCTTTAAAGTAGGTCGTGATTATTTTCTTGCGCATTCTTATCCTGGGCACAATGTTCCCTCTCAGCTGCGCGGGTGCTCGGCCTCGCAGTAACTGAAATGCTGCCGCGCACACTGAATTGGTGCCGCGCAGCTGGAATTTTTCAGTTTTCATTGCAAATATTCTTATTATATGTATTACAAAAAACTTTTAAAGTGCCGCGCAGTCGTCAGGTCGTGTAAAAACTTTCTGCTCAGAGCAGTAGCAGGTCCGCGCAATTGTAAAAGAAATTAGAGGAAACGTAGCCCGTGCATTAGCTGGTCGTCGGTTTCACGCCCCGGCCGCTTTATCCGTAGGGAAAATTTCTGTTATACCTATTAGATAGGGGACTTGTTGGTCCCAGATCAGGCCCGGACACTTTGAAGTTGAAAAAATTGCTTGTTTCTGCTCAAAATCAAATTCCTTCGTCGTCCAAACCCTATTCTTATCACTGTGCTGACTGATCTGTCGTCAAACACCCTCTGCACCTACATGTCGGCGTTTTTCCATTGATGAGACCAGCGGTTCCTAACCTATTATTATGTGTGCGACAAGTAACAAATGTATGTGACCCGCGAACCTACCATGGAAAGAGCAACAGTCAGTGATATTTACTGCAAATGAAGCAGTGCTGATGCCTTTCTTGAACGCTACATAAAATTGCCACTTATTAAAAAAAATATTAAATTTTTAATGTTACTTCTCAAATCCAGTATTTTTTGGGACAATATTGAATACAAAAAACATGCAAGAAACAAATCTTTATTTAAATAACTCATACATGTGCTGGTTAGACAACTCCGCTGTTTCTAAATAAACACTTGTGAAATACCGAACATGTGCCCAGTATAGGTGACTTCAGGCTTCCACCGCGATGGTAATGATGTCTGCGTTCTTCTGGGGTGTAACCTACTCTTCTTGGACTTCTTAACCCTTAAAGATGGGACCGATAGTTGTCCCGAAACGTCAGTAAAGGATTAGCACTCGACGCTGCGTTATACCCCGTAACAGCGCAGGTGTCTTATGCGCTGGTAGGTTTAAAATTAATAAACACAAATTCAATAATTGGATGTTGTCGATCATTCTGTTTGAATTTAGATACAAATTTCCGTGTTTTCGTCATTATCAATTTCTCCACAAAACGTCTCGCGCCTCTATGACAGACTTCCTGCGACCCTGATTTGGGTCGCGACCTGAAGTTGGGAAACACGAGATATGACGAATGGGAAGTAAAATACTTTTCGAGTAGCCTCGCAGTAATTTTATGCCTTCGTATTCCGCTGTAAGAGTGCAAGTGCAGAGCAACGCATGGTAAACAAACGAAAATCATGTTGCCTGACCCTGCGCGAGTGAACGGGGTTATTAATCGCCGCTACTCTTTGTCTTTCCGTCCGTCCTCTCAACTTCATTAGCAGTCAGTGCCCTTGGGCTACAGAAGTGCATTTATTTGCGGGTTATGATACTGAAACTGTGTGAGGCGAAGTGGCGGCCAGGCAACCCAGAATAGTAACCCGCAATACCTTAGCTTCTGAACCTTTTAATGAATTCTCTTTTTTACAATATACGTGGCTGTTCTGGTCATTGTCCACGGTCTTGGCTTTCTCGGTTAGCACGTTTGGAAACCTGAGTCAGTTTAGATCTTCAGTTATCACAGTTTCTAATCGGCTGGGCTGCTTAGAAACAGCCGTTTTCAATTATTGGACCGCACATCCATAATTCTAGTAGCAGCAGCGGCCTACTGAAAGTTCATGTTAAATAATATCGCTATTTCCATGGACATCTTAGCATTTCCTTTAACAAAGGTACATGCAATCATCTTTTAACCTACTGCGACGTCCTGTCTCATGTAGTGCATCTTGAATGCTGACAAATGACGAAATGTCTGCAGAAGACAACACTTCTGGCGCGTTCGCTTTCTTACTTTCCGAAGGCGTTAAATGTATGTATGAATGCTTTCCAGAAAAGTGACGAGTACTTTAAGACACATTGTAAGATTTCTCCACAATATTAGTTGTGGGTTTACAGTCGATTATTGTCTACGTATCCTAAGCGGAGGGATTTAAGATCGATATTTCTTAGACGTCGATATGTTAACGTTTAAAATCGATCATACTCGATGCTCAAATATTTCTTGTGTCTTGTAGTGGAGTGTACTGTGTTAGTGAGGTGGAACAACGCTGCTACAGGTTTATAATATAACCCTTGGCTGTCATAGTGCCAGCTACGGCCGGAACTTGGACATCCGCCTACCGTTACTATGTGTTTGCGGTGCTCGACACTTTGAACACCGCCGCACAACCAGCGATTACCAAGCTGTAGGTTGATGGACACTGAAGTGGATGCTGTTAAGGACACATAACAGGAAAAACTGTGCTTTATAGCAGCGTTGTTTCCAGCTTTGTACTGTCTGTGAATTCTCCCTGATGATCATGGTTATAGCCACTACCGAAACATTTCGAAATACCCTCTTTCTGTTTTTTTTCCCGCCTTAACGTGAGACCAAGTTTACACCCTTAGAAGACAACTGACGAAATTATAATTTGGTTTATTTTGCGCGATTTTAGGCTTCCGCCGTCGTGTAAATGAGTTGTTAGCTCTCCTAGGATCTTACGCAGCGTAGATTGATACTTAGTTACGGACGTTTCGGGACAACATATCGGTCCCATCTTCAAGGGTCAAGCAGTCTAAGAAGAATTCTCGTTGGACTGCTTTACCCTTGAAGGTGGGGTCGAGGGTTGTCCCGCAACGTCGGTAACTAAATACCAATCTACACTGCGTAACATACCAGACGAGCGAAGGTCGGATCTTGGTTTATTTTAACCTTCGGCTTCTACCTAGCAGATCGGAAGACGAAAGTTTCTGAATCGAATCGTAGAAAAACGTCCCCGAATTCTACCAACTCATAATTTCTTCGTGAACGATTTTTTGATTTCTGGGCGTGTCAAATATGTAACTTTTGAGGCATTTTCAAACGAGTTTTCCGCCATCTTTATGTTACGATTTTATCTTGCATTCTGGTAACGAGACATGAACAGAAAGAAAAAGAAAAGGTAAAAGGAAATAATGAAGAGAGAAAGAGATGAAGGCAAACAACAAGACAGACCTCAGACTGGCGGCCTGCTGGGTTTCTACACTGCGCAATGTGATACGTGTGTTCTAACGTCTCGGAGGAACGTCGTACCTCCTTCGTCGGGATGGTTTTATTTGATTGATGTGGACGCATATGCCACGTGGCGTAAAATTAAAAAAGACCATCAACTCTGTAACAATCAGCGTGAAAATCTGAAAGCGTATAACGCAATTGATCTTTTTTTAACGTAGAAATTAAATTTATAGTGACTTTTTTTGATTTAGGGACAAGGCTTTGTAATAAACGCATTGAATATTTTGTCAAATTCCTGATATGTTTTTTAAAACAAAAGATCGAGAATAAACTAAACGGGTGTTTCTTATTTCGCAGCTCTGGCGCCATTTTGTTCGCTGTAACAGCTGAGTCACGTGCTGCATTTAAAGCGACCTTCTGCACAAGGTAACTCCTCAAGTGACGTTGTACCAACTACCTGTGACTGCGTCATAACTAGCATTGAGTCTTACCTCTGGACCTGTCCAGTATCAAACCCCCATATGCAAACGTTTGTTATTATTCCTGCATCAGATATTAACCAATTCCACTTTTGTATTGATTTCAAGAAACCTTTTGGATAAGCAGGTTTGTGTTTTATTTTAAGGTGAAAATGCATTGTAAAGAAATGCATTGGGAGGGTCTGGAATGGATTCGTCTGGCTCAGAACACAAAGCAATGTCTAGTTCCTGTGAACATGATAACGCACCTTCAGGTTACATAAAATGCGAATAATTTCATGAAAAGTTGAAGTACTGCTAGGTTCTCAAGAACAATTATGCGAGATAGAATTCATCATAACGTACAATTTCTATGTTGAAAATTAATAAAAGGGTAAAGTGTACCCTATAATATATCATTAAACAACGGGGATAGTAGAAGTGTAGCTCTACCCTTTCTTTTACCTCAGCACTAGAAGAGGATGCGTTGCCAACGCCATGCCCTTGCCGCTTTACCTCCTTGAAAGAGATCCGGTACCTATTTTAAAGGAGGCTGGGTCGGCTCGGGGCCGGTCTGGATGGGTGCAGGAAATCTCACCCACACCGGTGTTCGAACCCAGGACCATGCACTCCGCAAAACTAATAAGCCAAGCCTAGACTTTTCTTACGATGGTATGTTACAAGAAACTGATGTGACACCACTTTGTAACTGGCCAAGCGAGCAGGGAAGTTTGTAGCTGACGACGGAAAATTCAGTTTGTACAACCTAGTGTCTGTAAATGCTGAAGAGGTTTGAGGACGTCTGTGTTAATCCTTACGAGAAATTAGTCGGAACTGTTCATAAATGTCGGATTCACCACTTACCTTTTGCTTATCTGAAGCGTAAGATCGTAGACAAAGGCGACAGAGAATCTAACAGAGTTAGGTCCATCGTGTGCGTAACATGGGACGGGTTGACAGTGCTGCACTTTGTGACTCCTTTCAACGAGTGTGATTTCGAATTTTTTTTACAGTTTTAACAACATTTCACATGGTACAGTTTATGCTTACATGTGCGAATTCTTGCTTTATACAGGAGAATGGATCACTGGTGTAAGTGGTTAGGAATGGGACCAAAACATGGCAGCAATAAACGGTAGTAAGAGGTAATTGTGTTTGAGTCTGTACAGCAGCCTCGACCTTTTCTAAGTCCATATTCAGTGCAATTGTGAGTTTAGTATCCCCCAAGGCTACAATATATGATAGTGGATAATAGAAGGATTATCTGTGGAGAATATTAATAGCGATGTGAACTGCCAAATGTCCCCACTGAATTTTAAAAAACATTTCTATAGCAAACCATAAATATGTAGACTAAAGCAAACCATGTGAGGCCCTGTGTTCAGCATTTCACAAGGCTGTTCTGCTATTTCTTTGTTAAATTGCTGCTGCTTATTTACTGAAACGAACTATGTGGGATGAGGTTACTTTTGATATGCTGATTGTTTCTCAGATGTTCAAGAAACTGATAACGCGTTCGTAAGTTCCCGCCACTGGGCTTTATTGGGAGTTACGTTAATCCAGTTTAAACCCTGACATTCTACACGTGATTTCAGGCTTCCGCCGCGGTGTTGATGAGAACAGCGCTCTTCTGGGATGTTACGCAGGTAAAGGATTACCACTCGAAGCTGCGTAACATCCCAGAAGATCGCTGTTTTCCTCGCTTCCTATTTCTTTAAGATTTACTTTATTACGGTCTCCTCCTGTGCCGTTCCAGTTTATCTTTGCAACTCGAGTTTACTGCAAATTCTCACTCTTTTTTCGTGAAGATGGCAGCAGCTGTTTTGAGAAACGTTGATACCTATTTAGGAAACCACACAGCTTCATTCTACAGGAAACCATAATCTCGTTATTTGTGACCAGGAGAACCAGGAATGTTACACCTCAGTATTAGGCACATATCTTGCTGAATGTAAAATGTGCACCAAGCGGTTATGGTTTCGACAGTCAATCAAACTGTAATCAGTCATTCGGTCAAAGTGTGGGTGTCATAATTCATTCCACCTGTTACTTTCCACGTGTATTTCTATTAGACTGTACGTTTCACTCAATATAAATTTATATTAATGGTTAAAGATAATGGCTGCCATCCCCTCCTTCTCTCATATCCCCACCCTACATCTATTGCAGTCACAGCTGTAATTTTCACCTTCAGTTCACAACACGCGGCGCAACCCCCCCCCACCCCCCACCCCCACCCTAAAGAAAACATAAGTAATGAGATTTGCCGAGTGTCCAATGCGAGCCGACTGCCGCCTATATTGGGGCCACGGCCGCCCCTCCACAGCGTCGTTTCCTATATTATATAGGTGAAGGATAATCATCGAACGATCATCTTGATAATGATCGCCATTATGCTCATGATCACCGAGTGTTTTCCCTTCATCTTAGTGTGTCTCTGTGTCTAAGGTCAGCTTATAAGGAAATCGATATCGATATACTCGCATAATATCGATTGTTGTGTCGGAGAAGCGGTATGGAAAGCAGCAGTTCCTGATTATTGCAGGATGGGCAGGAAGTTCCAATCTGTTTCAGGACTATTTGGTTCTTGGACTTTGTCCAAACTATTTGATTGTGAAACTTAAAATTGTTTAAATATTGCACACGATATTTCCCGTTTTTTCGCTTAAATTAGTTTAAGGTTGGTTACTGATTTAAGACTGGCCACTTTAAGTTGGGTTAGGTTGCTTGACCTTAAGTGAGTAGCGGCGTCTGGTCACCTCTGCAGGCGGTGGAGGAGGCAAAACATTTTCATGGAAACAACTTGTGGAATGGACGCAGTACTCTTGTACCTGTTAGAGATGATTTCTTGGAAATAGCGTCGCACTACTTGGCCTTTCTGTCCCATTGTAACTCCGTTGTATTCGATATTCCTTGGAAACTTTATTGCCGCTCAGCTACTCGAGTAATTCCAAGCCTTTTGTCGCACCCAAAGGTTGACAACCATGCTCATAGGAGTCCTCCGCGACTGTATGCATTTAGATAAATTCATGTGAAACACCCTATGGGCAGAATGTAAGGGGCTTGAATGGTCAAGTACGTGGTGCGATACTTACCACTGTTCTTTAAAACGTTAAAATGGTTTTAATATGTGTGTATGTGTATTGCAATATGTACGTTATTGTTGTTACAAACATATTAAGATATTCTGATTAATTTTTAAATCTGACACGTGTGTTCCAGCTCCTTTCAGTACACTCGTTTAAAATTTCGGTAGACATGTAACAAGCATGCGAGAGAGTAGATGATTGTAAACATTTGCGGCCAGCCATCCTAAAGGCCGATCCCAGTGGCCGCGCCGTCTAAAGCGTAGGTCTGCGGCCAAGCGCTTGCAGGGATTGTGGGTTCGAATCCCACCGGGGGCGTGGATGTTTGTCTTGTACGATGTTTGTGTTGTCAGGTAGAGGTCTCTGCGACGGGCCGATCCCTCGTCCAGAGGAGTCCTACCGACTGTGGTGTGTGTTTGAGTGTGATCAAGCGAAACTAAACAACCTCTACACCTACTGTGAGTAGGTAGAAGAGGTAAGGACTACGAAGCGAAACATCCTAAAGCAAAGACAGCACGTGGTATAGTCTAGGTCTGTGTTTGCCCACCCACCTTTGAAATGCCGTCACAAATACTTTACCTGCCTGCTGCTATGGAAAACACTTCGTAGCTCTGCATAATAACCTGGCTATGTGTGAGCTGAAATTCCGGGGACTTTTTAATTTGCGACCTCAGCAGTGCGTTATAAGTAATGTTGATAGTAAAAGATGCTGCAACTGTCCGTTCTGCATGCGCTTACAAGAATGCAGGGCAGAGAATTTGAATTTACTATGAGTCTGAGTATATCGAATGACATAATGAATAACTGCAAGGAAACACGCATACACTCAGATGTGTGAGAAAAGGCCAGTTCATTGTATGCTTATTTGTGAACGGTAGGACGGTGTACTAAGAATCTTTAGAGGTTAGTTCAGCTCTGATACATCTCATGTTCATCTGGACGGCATACAAAACGTCGATTATCCGTCAGGGGTCCGTACGGAACCGATGATGGATAAGATAATGGGTGCCTAAAAATTAGGCACTGCTTAATAAAAATAAAATTCTTTATTATGTTACATATTGAAGTACATGTATTTGCATATGGACGTCCCACAGTAGGTCAAGATTCCAAAAAAATGCGACGTTAATTACGCACTACACGCCATGTGATTAGGGACGCATGCGCGTTTCCTCCTGCATCTTCCAGACACAGTGGCTCGCCATCATGCCGGATAATCGGATGACGGATAAGCAGGTGACGGATAGTCGAGGTTTTATTGTATTTAAAACGTGATGCAGGGTACAGACTTTTTTTGAGTGTCTCGTGGTTTGCCTTGTCCTTGAAAGAAATTCTGCCTTACCACTTTTGAACATGACGGCTTCCTGAGTGTTTTAAAGCACACTGAACACTGTAGACGCCACTTGGCTTAATATTAATAAATCTCTGCATTTGCTGTCAGGTTATTCCAGTGCCTCGTACGTTTCTCAGAATGAGTGATCGTCTCTTCATAATGGAGTCTCGGCGTGCCTTCTATGAAGATGTCCGTAGGAATCACGAGTTTTTTGGAATAGGTATTTAAAAACTTGAGTTCATACGTCACAGAAAACACTTAGATGTTTTATTGTGAGTCCCAATCTGTTACTGGTGTTTTGAGAAGTGATACCTGTTTATTGTTAGAATAATACGAAACACATAAATACACTGTGTTAACAAAAACGTAGAGTCTTCTACTGTTACAGCAGGTGATAAGTAGGCCTATTGTACACGCTGATTTAAAAGTTTCGTGAAACTGGATGTGAAGTTGCGGACTGGATTCATCCGGCTCGTGATAGGAAAGAGTGATGGATTTTCAGTGCCGACGAGGGGGGGGGGGGGGAAGCCGGTACAAATTACCGGGTCCCTATTATTATACCTATGTTTGTGTCTTGCTTGGTAGTATCATTATTTGTCGATTGTATAAATTAACGCTTTCAGACCAAACCCTTGTCACTCTGCAACTGAGAGTCAGTCTTTCCGATTTAGTGTAAGATTTTTAGCCGGTTCATCCTTGCTGGAGGGCACGAATTTTCTTTTCTTTTCTTTTCTTTCTTTCTTTCTTTTTCTTTTTCTCTTTCTCTTTCTCTTTCTTTCTCTTTCTCTTTCTCTTTCTCTTTCTCTTTTCTTTTCTTTTCTTTTCTTTTCTTTTCTTCTCTTTTCTTTTCTTTTCTTCTCTTTTCTTTTCTTTTCTTTTCTTTTCTTTTCTTTTCTTTTCTTTTC
>BLKM01001040.1:0-30265 GCA_013340265.1 Coptotermes formosanus
GTAATTGTCTGCAGCGCCTTCTTCTGCACCCTCTTTTCGTGGAAGCGTTTTTTTTTTTTTGTTTTTTAGTGTGATATTAAAGATGTAGTTACAACGCCTTATGAGTTCATATTAACCCTTTAAAGACGAAGCGTATCTGTTTTATATAAGGACTCAGTGCGTACCGCGCTGTAAACACTCTCCACTTCGGTTATAAAAACCAGTCTCTTAATGTTCTATAAGGCAAAAGTTGCTGTTTGTTCTGAGATCCGTACAAAACACATAAACGCAATGTGGGCACCACGTAGAATGTTAAACCTGGTGGTACGTAAAGTAACCGCTAGGCTTTAAAAGGTTAAGAATAAAATGTGCGGGGCAAGTTGCAGAGGTTCTCTTTTGTTGTATGGGTACAGAGAACGTTTCCAGGACATCAGTCATTCTGACTTTGCTGTCTGTTAAGGAGTGGGATTCAAGTAAGGCCGATTTAAGTACAATTTTTAGGCGCCTTTTCGCCATAATTTACCGGTTGTAGTGACGAATCAGCATAGGATGCAAATACCAAATACGCGGAGAATATTATAGGTACACCCTTCCAGTGTTAAGAGCAGTGCGCGGATAAACGGTATTTTGTACACAGCTTTTCGCAACATGGAGTATAGAAACAGTTAACATTGACCGTGATCCCCGGATCCTCCTTGTCGCGCTTCGTTCATATATCAAAATGTGAATCCTTGCAAGAGTCGCCGTTCATTTCAGAGCACTAGATCTGCTTCTGAAGACGCCTCTACCGCAAAGCGCTTTAATTTTAATGTTGTTTTAGTGCATCTCTTAGTTTGAACGAACAAAGCTGATGGTGAACTGATTTTCATTAAAAATATCAGTAGGGCCTACTCTTTTACCGCGCTGTTTTGGCTTTGTTTTTATTTATCTCAGTATTTATACAGGTGGTATGAAAATTTTAATTGAGTATTTACGTACAAAGTAAGCTATCGTTCTGACGTAATTGAAGGCTTTATTTTATAGAAGTGGTTGGTTTCGTTTGAAGTTTCAGTACAAAGTATGTGGCTTTTAGTACAGTGTTTTTTGGAAGGGGGGGGGGGGTTCTCAGTGTGTTCTGTAAACTTCATCCATTGCCGTCTACGACACTGCATTAGAACATCGTTTGTAAGGCCTGTGGTACAGACAGAGATGGCTTGCAGAAATGAGTAACGCGATTATCCACTTCGACGTGGCATCCGTTCACTTATACCCACCACTAATATAATCGTCTGTAAACGAGGTTGCTTCTTGTCGGACAGAAAATCTTGGAAATGTCAGCAGCTCTGTGTGACTGGTTGTAAGTCACTCAAACTGCCAAATGCTACGTAGTTTGCATGGAAGACGTATGACTGTTTAGTGCTGTGGTTACGCAAGTGCCACGGATGTGCTGGGAGCTTGTGATTGCGCAAGCTCTATGAGGGTGGGTTGTTTGGAATCTGTTCCTCACATGCCTTTTGACGTCTTCGTTTTCGAATTTAGTTACAGAATGGATTTTTTTTTCCGTCATTTTCATCTTGCCTGTGCCATCTTTCATACAGAACGTACAGCTTCAATTCCATTTCCTTGTTTTATGTGTACCATAAACCATTTCTCATCTCCCCAGACTGCACATTATTTCAACGGCCAGGAACCAAAGCCGCCACGGGCGAGATGCACATTTTGTAGACCTTACCTTCTTTTATTATCATCGTCGTAATACTTATTAGTGCTGTCATCGTGATGATCATTGTGTATATCCCTTATTCATCAGCCATGTGCAGCAAATTATAACAGTTCTTGGGTACAGTTCTGATTGCTGATTACCTCTGACCGTCTTAAACCTGTAGGCTGCTTGCTGCAATACATGTCGGGTACTCTGCTTGATGTTGCGCTCGGTTATGACATGCCAAAACACTTAAGTGTGTAGGAGATAAAATCGCTGTGAATATTAAATATGTGTAATGATTTCACAGCATGGAGTAGTACAGTTAGAACGTGGCATTTTAACGTTGTATATTCCCAGTTTTCTGGTTATTAGTACAAAAGAATCCGGCTGTACACTATGTATGTACAGAAGCGGTGATACAGTTGTGTACTTACTGCGTGTTCTTGTAACGCGTGACGGCGCTTACAGTACACTTTGCTGTTCCTGAACGTACCGATTCTCTGCTCGCAGACCGATTCTAACAAAGAAACAACAGACGCGGCGTCGTGGCGAGTAACACGCATGCTTCTTGCTCTGTGAAAGCCGTATTTGAATGTCGCCTGTGTATCCAGTGTCCTGCGGTAGTCTGTTCCTGTAACACATAACGTCCGCTTCTGCCGATACTCTTTGCCATATACAGTTGTCCAGTCTTTCTTTATGTGATGCAGTATAGTTGATACAACGTCGTTACATGCTCATATTCCTGGCACCGTTAACTTCGTGTAAATTGCGCTTCAACGTCATCCACATCTCCTGTTTGTGTTACGTAGCAGTTCTTGCGATCGCTGCTGCTTTGCTTGCTTCACTGAATATTCAAGAGTCGTGTCTACCAAAGAGTGCTTAGCATTACGTCACTATCGGGTTGCTGCTAGTCTCCTCGCGACAGCGCGAACTTTCCTGGTCGTCTTCGGGAAAATGAACGCAGGGGTGCTCAAATGTTGTACGGTGGCGCCTGCTGTCTGTCGGTGCTCGGTGTGGAACTCGGGCATCCTTCTTCGCATAGAATGTTGTGGCGGCCTGTAGGTTTTTGGAAGATTTGTGTTACTTGCGTGTTATGAACCTGTCCATGGAAGCTAAGACCCTTTCGCGGATCGTGACAGACGTCGCGGCGATATGGCGTAACATTTACCCCTCGTGTAACACCAAAATCTAAATGACTAGTGCAGATTATTACTGTTGCTTGCCATAGTAAAGTGCAGCCGTGCCTCCCGCTTCGTGAGCAGTACTGTCCGGAGTGAATGCGAGTTACGGCCACCAGCATACTGCAGCATGTTTGCATGTGTGCGGTGTTAATAAATCACATAACGTATTATTTTCTTTTTTCATATATTTTGCACTTCTGTCTACATTGCTAACATGGCGTGTCTTTCTTTTGGGAGGAATGGGTACGCGGAGAGTTCAAAGGAGCGTCAGGTACCGTTATACCGCGCAGTATGTTCCAGAATGGTGCTTGTGTTTCCTTACGGAGTAAAAGCACGAATATACACGTTCACGGCAGTGGAACATGCAGCTTTCAGTTGCTGCTTTTGGGTGCTTTTGAAATCAGCAAAGGGCGTGCTTTTGACAATTCCCAGAACATTTATTTCCATAACATTGGCTTACGGGTACAAGGAAATGGAAGTGAACTGTGATGAAATTATGGTCATTTTACGCAGAGTGCTATGATGATCGTTCTACACAGTGTGTAGGTCGGCTGTATAAGTACGTAGAGTTGTTAGCTGCGTGCCTGTTACTGGGAACACCGCAATCCGCGCTGGCTTGCAAATGACTTTCAGACACGTGTCTGGTAGTCCTAGTGTCCCTGTCTTTTCTTTTCTCCCCCTTTATGTGTCTGTCGTGCTTCTGTAAGAGCAGTCTTAATGGCGTATGGCCACAGAACCAAGAAATTAACTCCTTGGAGAAGAATCTTCTCGAGAAGCTGCTAGTCGGCCGGCGAGTAAAGACATAAATCCTGGATGGTTCATCACTGCCCTTTCATTGGCTGCATTGTAGGTTCAAAATTAAAACGTCGGTTATTCCGGTCGTTACACTCGGAAGTCTGGTTGTAGTAAGTGTAGACGTTACATTCAGTGGCGCGGTTTTGCCTCTACCCCCCTCCAGCTTCTCGGAGAGCAAGTCCCACAGTTTTCAAATTTCGAAGTACTTGATTTTCAAGCTGTGACGCTGTGAACATGCTTGTAAAAAGCTGCTGGGTTTAGACAGGTCACCTGTTACGTCGGACGTAGGCGGCATCGTGTAATGAAAACCTTGCACGTTCCATAACACCGGTGCCCTTTGACATTTTCCTTATGAATTTTAAGACGCTCAGCTATCCAACATAAGGCGCTGCTTTACCTTGTAGCCCAATAGAGCTCAGTTTCAGCAGGCCGGGCTACGCCGCTCCTTACTGAAGTCTTTGAAGTGACATGTCAACATGTATGAACCCTATTCTCCTAAACGGATATTGATAACGTTTTATATTTGGATTCTGATTCGAATGTTTGTGAACCAAACAACATTCATGCATCAGAACTGCGCCTCACTACATGCTTTCAATTTTTCAAAACATTGTTATATTTTAGTATTAAGGTGGATACAAACTTGATACGTGTTTCACATACTGAAAATTAACATTCGGGATTTGCTTTTCGATTCGGTAGTTAAAGATGAAAGATAAATACGTGCCTAGAGCACTACGCCATTAAGATATATGCCGTACAAAGGATACAGGTCAGTGGTCAGCTGTACGCTTCGGCCTTTTTGTGCTGAAGAAAGAGTGGCCGATATATTCACATAGGCAGATGGGCTGTCGTAGCCAGTGTGGAAGTGATGGTAGGCCAACTCCTGGGAATCGAATTCCGATCGCCCAGCTCATAGTCACTCTGTGCGCTTAGCTTGCTATCGAGGATGTTGTATTTTGCAATTAACACTTTTAATTGCACTATTATTTGTTTTGTTTTTTATATTTATTTGTACTGTGTGAAAACTGTTGATTAAAAACGCATTGCGAGTTAATGTGTGGGGAACAATTACTGTTTCGCAGCTGTTTTATGCTTCAGTTCAGCAATGCTGGTGCAGACCGTAAGTGGTAGCATCCAATTATTCAATTCCTGTTTGTGCAAGGAGCAAGAAAGTTCAGCGCGTGGCAATGTGAACGCTTGTGCCTGATTTTGGAACATCTTTCCTTTGACTTTCTCGTAAATCATTTTATGTACAAGATAAGGTGAATGAACTCTGCTGGAAGGTACCCCGTCTCCATACTTGGCGCTGACTTGCAAAATTGCGAGGTAGCACCTGATCTCTGTTTGAAAGTACTAGTCATTCAGGGTTCGGAGGAATTCCAAATCATTGCCTGTTTTCTCAGGGGCATTTTTGTATACAGTATGCAGTATAAGGACGTGGAAAATCGTGCTGAATGCGTTTATGTAATTATTCATTTGACACGCTACCAGATGTAGCCAGATATATTAACATACAACACAGTGACCAGCTTACAAACAGGTTGCTAGTTCGAGAGGATCGTACCATTGTGTCGAGGCATGTTATGGCGTAGTGATCGGCCAGTTGGCGTGACTGTGTACCAAATGAGCGAACCGGTGTATCGAGGCATATTATGGCATAGTGATCGGCAACAAACAGATCGTTTGCACGAGATGTTCAAACCCTTAGTAATGAGGCAGGTAGTAACAGGCTTGTAGTATGAGCATTACATCCGAAATATTAGCAAACCGTTCTTGCAAAGCCGTGAGTGCTGGTATTGCAGCGGATTTTGTGATGGTGCCAGTGACAATCGAAGTACAACCCTTTGATGGCATAGGCCTTTAAAGGTGTTCCAGATGTGGGTAATTTATACCAGCAAAAATACTGGCCAAGAATAGATAAATTATACGATTGTTAATTTATAATGCCCACTATCTTCCCTGCTCCGATGGCAGCGTGCAGGCTCCACCCTGCTGATGTTCTGTGTAACCTTGTGCTGTGTTGTTTGATATTCAGATTTCGCCCACACAGATGTGCACCAGGTGGCCCGGGCCGCTCTGCCTCGCAGCTTGTCTCTGGGGGATCCACGGCCTGGCATTTCATGGACCGTAATGAAGCTCGCCAAATGTCACGGGAAGCATCACGTTTCGCAAATAAAGGTTAATAACTTGGCTGTTGGTTTTATAATGTCGGCATAGCGCTCAGCTGGAATGTCATGACCGTCCTGTTGACTTAGGAAGATGGTAGTGTGTTTCGTTGTACACAAAGTGAGGTTAGAAATTCGTTATTTAACACAAGGATGAATCCTGTAATATCCTGCTGAATTTTGAGCACTGGATGACAATACTTGAGCAGTACGTTAGTGATTGCACTATTGCGTCTCTGTTAGTGTGCATGAACCTTCTTAAGATGAAATTACTTAGTATTATTACTATGAATTAATTGTTCGCGATAGTTGTAACGCCATTTGCGTATGACAGCACCACGTTGATCGTCTTACGCACTGCGAAACTGTCATTGCCGCGTGGGAGGGCGAAAATGTTCTGCCGTGTCGAAAACGGAAGTTTTTTTTGTGCAGATACATCAGCTGTATTCGCTGTCTTCCAGTCATGTAGTCAGGTGTACTTAATGCGTTAGTAGTGTTTTGTTGTTTCACACATGGCTGTCTAGTCATGCTGAGCCTGTTGTCTTCGTTTTTAATGGCGGCGACATTCAGGTTGCACACGTGAAATTAAATCCGGGTTTGTCCTGGGAAAAGCAGCATTCAACAAGAAGACTCTTTCGCCAGCAAATTGGAGTATAATTTAAGGAAGAAACCAGTAAAGTGCTACATTTGGAGCATAGCTTTGTGTGATTCTGAAAATTGTATACCTCAGAAAGTAGGTAAGAAATACCTGGGAAGTTTTGAAATGTGATGCTGGAGGAGGATGGAGATCAATTGGACGGACTGTGTGAAAAATGGAGTATTTCATGGAGTCAAGGAAGAACGGAATCTGCTACAATAAAACGAAGGAAGGCCACCCGGATTGGTCATGTCTTGCGTGGGAACTGCCATCTAAAACACGTGATTGAAGGAAAGATGGATGGACGAATAGAAGTGATGGTAAGACGAGGAAGAAGATGTAAGCAGCTACTGGATGGCCTTAAGGCAAAGAGGGGTTACTGGAAAGTGAAAGAGGAAGCACTAGATCGTACCTTGCGGAGAACTGGCTTTGGCAAAGGATGTGAACCTGTCACGATGCAGACTACGGAATGAATGAATGAATGAATGAATGACCGTGTGTCCTGTAATGTCAGTATTTGATACAGTCCCGCCCTGGTTTCTCTTACAAGGCTCAGTGTTTGGTTTTTTGTGTAGAGCGTTCATGGTTGGCGAGTTTGGAAGCTTGTTGAAGTGGCCGTGGCTGTGTTAGAGTAGGCCTGCCCCGCTGTAGTTTTCCGAAGGCGCTGATAGAAAGTCGGAGCTTTGTGGTAACTGCTACACCGATCGAGGTGCAAAGCCTTAGTGTGATAGACACAGTTGTATTACCTCTCAGACAGTCGCATGCGCGTGCATATGGACAGCAGGCAAGGAACGAAAAATTTGGGTTGCACAAAATTTGACAACAAATTGCATTATTATGTGCCCCCAGAATAGGCTTATGTTGGGTATTAAACGGGGGGGGGGGGGGTTGTTTTCCTTGACTTCCACGAACGGTAACTGCAGCGTTCGTCTCCAGGACATGCACGTCATTGTCGAGTAATGAGTGTAATGTGTCATTTCCTTTGTATTGGCAATTGCTACTGTAGACATATATATCCTGAACTCGTTTTATTTCGACTTCCTGTATTGATCGGTATCTCGTTTTGAGAAAAACAAATGGGTACGTGTCTCCCTTTGTCGAGAGGGTCGCGATGTGTTTACAGGTGAGGTACTGCATGTGTATGTTGAAGTCGTGTTTACAGCAGGCACGAATCGCTCAGTTCAAACTGATCGATAAAGAAATTCTGATTCCTCTGAAATGTTTACCGCTCTGCTAGAAGTTTCAGTCAGTTTGCGTAGTTCACGATGGGAGTGCACGTAAATAGTTGTATTGTAACTTTGTGCTGATGAGCTAGCTGTTACTGGCACGTAATGTCTTTTATATCGCACCGGTGCGGTATCGAGCATGTTGCTGAGGCGTCAGTGCTTGCGACTGTTCGGGAGGTGCGCCCACAGTGCAGCACAGTGAATGGGTATGTCAGTGTATGATGAAAATATATATTGTCTTTGATTTCGATAAAAGTACGGATTAATAAATGAAAATCTCGGTAAGGTACTGTTTTTGTGCACATTGAGACCCTTTGTCTGCAAGATACGGTGAGCTAGGAATGTTAGCGTCGTGATTTCTTTTTGTCGTGCAAAGAAGAGTCACCCATATTATATTAAATATTCTTATGTAACTGTATTATATAGCAGCTTAAAAGTTTTCGAAGCGTACAAAAATTTAAAACAGTAAGTTTTTTTTTTTTACATTATTCGAAGGTTTAGAAACAGGAAAAGAGCCTAAAATGCGGTGGTCGCGTCGACGCCATTGCTACAGTGTTTGTATCCGCTTGTGATTTAGAGTTTAAGTTATAAGGATATACTGGCACTGTCCATCCACTGGAAAGCGTACATCAGTGCAATAATTTTAATTGTCATTAAGTTCTGCTTATAATTTCTTTGTTCTTTGCTTCCGTATTATCCCCACTGCAATATCATCAATAGCTTTTTCTCCGCGGGGGGGGGGGGGGGGGGGGAGAACATGGTTATCAGAGGCTTTTGCATTCCTACAATACGCTGCAGCACATTTGACCTAGGCGCAGAGTATTAAGAAGGATTCTCGGTGCGGTACCGACGCGTTTGGGTATGTCGAAGGGAGCTTTCTGTGGGTCTGTATCGCGTTTAGAGTGCTGAGATTCACAGGTGTTCTTTTGTGGACCGCAAATCCGAAAGAACACGGCAAACGCTGGAGTTTGTGAGGGTAAACCTTTGCTGGCACATTCCGTACCACCTGTAATAGGGCGGATATGGAAATGTTAGGCCTGCCTTTAAAGAGATGGCGGGACCAGGAGAGATTTTATACTTCTTATTCATGACATCAGATGTGAAGGCTGGACGTCAGTACTTTCTTTCACTTCCTCCTCGTGTGACTTTCAGTTGGTACGTCACTAGAGTAGATAAGTAAATATCCAGCTGTGATAAAAAGCGCCTGTGACTGTTTTTATGCATGGTGGTGATGATATTACCGTGTCAGACGGTGTATAGGAAGGTGGGTGTCATATTGTGTCTTACTTTTCATAGACTGGTTTTGGGTAAATAATACGAAAAAAGTAACTCGTTTCTGTAGATAAAATCCCTCCCTTAGTTGCTTTCTGCTTTAGAGCGACGTTAATCCTGCTTCCCTTAGGGGCGTAGGTTGATATTTGTTACACGGATCTGTGTAGTGCATTATGCGGGCACAGATTTGGGGTAATTATGTGATGTGAGCGGCGTGAAGTTTCGCCATCTTCCTGCTATCATTTGCAGCTTGCAGTGCGCGAGTGGGAGGTAAAGGTTTGGGATTTCCATTCGTATCTCGCATGATGCACGAAGGTGAGTTGCGTGACATTTCCTGTGAAGTAAGTGGGGAAAGTGCGGGATGTTGAATGAGAGATTTTCCACGCCTGCGAGAGTTCGAGTCCTAACACCTCAGATGAAAGAGAGGTAAGTCGGATATGTACTGTACTCTGCAACTGATGTTTTGAAGCCATGGGAACTGTGCTGATTAGGGCACCTACACGTGCATGTATGAACTCATGAAGGATGCTTTACTTGCTGAAATATTCGACTGACTTCAACGTGGCGAATTGTAAAGTTACTTGTCGCTGCTAAAACGAGAGGATGAGTTGCGCAAAAATGGAGCAGCGAACTAATTCATGCAGCAGCTGGTTGCAAATTGTCATTGTGAGTGAACACTTTAAATGGTAGACCTGATACTGAAGAAGACGGGCAGTGGGATGAGCGGCGAGCTTTTGTTGTAGCGATCCTGAAATTGTGTTCCTTCAACAGGGATCTTGCGAACAGTTGTCTGTATGGACTCTTCGGGGCATGTGGTGTGCTTGTGAACGCACTGCACTGATCACGTAGCGCTTCGTCGTTGGACGTTCGTTGCATGCTTCAGTCAGTAGGCCCAGAGCCGTCCCTAGAGGATGCCGGACGAGCGGCAAAGCAGTTTATCAGACCCTCCTTTTCGGAAAGTAAAAAAATTAATTTCCTTATCCTGCACACTTGATATGCAGTTTTTCTGTTTTTGAGGTTTCACCGAAGCTGTCGCACTTGAAGGTACTTGTACCTTGACTCGCCCATCACGATCTCGCAGCCCACTCGAAATCAGCCTTCCTTGATTTTCTTGCTGCGAACTCTGCAATGATGTAGTTGTCGATGTTGGATACTGCTTGTGTCTCGATGGACAAAGTAGCCAGGGTACGTGTCATGTCTTTGAGCCATAGTAGTCGGCGTGTAATTTTGAGCAATTTTGAATTTATAAAACTACTCGCTCCCGTTGCCACCGTAACTGGGGCTGTAAACAGTATCCAATACGAGGCCTGTTGAAAAAGTCGCTGGGGCTGATTTAGTGAAAACAGAACGACCCTGTCGAAATCCCCCCCCCCCCCCCGATTTGGGACCTCTGTGTCTCACGCAAGATAATTTCCTTCGGCTTGGGCCATTCAGTGGTATTTTTCTGAGTAGCGCACAGTCTGCGCCACGACCAGTAACATGTACGTAAATCCGTTTCTCTGCCATCCTTATTTATGTGTGCTTCATCATGAACGCCCCGTGACTGGTATCCCTAGTAGACATAACGCCTCACGTTGTGGCGCCGGTCTCAAAACGGATAACGGATTTGGTCATTCGATAGTGTTTGGTGTAAGACGCGTGTTCGGAAGCATCAGTCGAATAAATTTGTTGTCAATCTTCGGGTTCGCTTCAAACCGTGGTTGCACCAAATGTCAGAGTATGTGATTTTCCATTGAGTTAGGCGCTAAGATGTACGACTCACTCAGAACTAATATATGAGGATCCAGAATTTGTCCTGATGGCCGATTTGCAATCCCAGGTGTAGTTGCTAGATCTTTGTCATAGGCGGTATTCTGTGTCGACATGAGAGTGACCGGACCGCAAAGTTAGTAAGACACATTGCTGTCATTAACACATACCGGCGTGACACAGAACTGGAAATAAAATGCAAGTCGCGCGACTGAATACCGCAAATGTGCCTCATTCAGGTCTTGTTAGGAACTACAGTCAGCAAAATTAACACACAAGTGTTAACTTAGAAACCTCTGTTAGACTGAGAAGGGCGTCACTATGCGCTGATTCTCATAAAGAACAAATTCCCTCTACAATGTAGAATACGACATTCAACGAAATGTCTCGATTTGCTAAATTTCACTTGTAATGACCATTTAAAAAACATTTGCTTCAAAATAGAGGGTCGTTAGAAGGTTAGGAACTGGAATTAAAATTTTATAAGATGTAGCTTAGTTCACCCAGGGACAAAATATTCTGTCTAGCAGTTCTGGTAGTAGGCCCATCCCTGTTTTAGTGAAGTACTGCGGAGTAATGCGTCATAGTTTCCATGTTCATCTGATTTCCTCCGGATTTCGGTATGCGAACAGCAGAAACTGAGACACTTTTCTGAGCGTGGTACGTGATAATGTTTGTCCATAAATGTGGAAGTTTGACAATTCTTAGCAGAAATGGGTCAATTTAGAAAGTGATAAGCCTTTCTTGTGGTAAAAAAGCCACTGCTTTCGTGATGGGTGTGTCGGTAGCCTGTACCTTGCGTACGTTCCACTGTCTCACGCAGGCTATAGGTTAATACGTGTCTGTATTAGATTGCCCTCTGTTGTGTGAAGTAGGTACTACATTCCAGTCTTCCACGTGAAGTTGCTAGTAACGGTGTCCTGTTTTATATGACCATGTTGCATGCACTGTTGTAAAGGCCTCAGTGATTGGCAGTCTCTGAAATATATTGTTTTGCGGGTCGTTATTTCGTCTGTTGGAAACAACTCAGTGTATTAACCTTTTAAAGCCTAGCGGTAACTTTGCATACGATCAGGTTTAACATTAAAAAATTCTACGTGGTGCCCACATTGCGTTTATGTGTTTTGTACGGATCTCAGAACAAACAGCAACTTTTGCCTTATAAAACATTAAGAGATTGGTTTTTATAACCGAAGTGGAGAGTGTTTACAGCGCGGTACGCGCTGAGTCCTTATATAAAACAGATACGCTACGTCTTTAAAGGGTTAACGGCCTGTAGACATTACAGAGTACATTACAGAATATCATTCTTATTTCTCACATTAACCTTTTAAAGCCTAGCGGTAACTTTACGTACCACCAGGTTTAACATTAAAAAATTCTACGTGGTGCCCATATTGCGTTTATGTCTTTTGTACGGATCTCAGAACAAACAGCAACTTTTGCCTTATAAAACATTAAGAGACTGGTTTTTATAACCGAAGTGAAGAGTGTTTACAGCGCGATACGCACTGAGTCCTTATATAAAACAGATACGCTTCGTCTTTAAAGGGTTAATGGAACTGCCTTCTTCTGATGCTAGTAATCGCTGAGCTACGCAAGAAGTTTGTCTCCATTTATATAATCCGAAGACTCATTACCGTGTTCCCAAGAATCCGCCAGTAGAGACAGTTGTGTGTCACACGAACCTGCTTCTCATCTTCACGCCGTATTTCATATTTAAGAGGAGTTTTACTTGCTGTCCTTTCTATCTTCAGGTATTCCAACTAAAGTTTTGCTCGCATTTCACATTACTTGCAAGGGTGCTACGTGCTCTGGCCCATCTCATCCTTTCGTTTCGGTTCCTGCATATCAACGTTTCCAGAACATCATCACCCTAGTGTATATTCTGCCGTTTGGGGGAGAAACACCTTTCGCACCGTACAGAACAGTCGATATAACTGTAGGTCTGTGCATTTCAACCCTTTAAAGACGAAGCGCATCTGTTTTATATAAGGACTCAGTGCGTACCGCGCTGTAAACACTCTCCACTTCGGTTATAAGAGCCAATCTCTTAATGTTGTATAAGGCAAAAGTTGCTGTTTGTTCTGAGATCCACACAAAACACATAAACGCAATGTGGGCACCACGTAGAATTTTTTAATGTTAAACCTGGTGGTACGTAAAGTTACCGCTAGGCTTTAAAAAGTTAATATGACGTCTTTCATGTAGGGACCGGAAGATTCAGAACTGAATGGTGCCAATCGTTACCCGGATTTAATCTTCTCTTAGTTTGTGGGTGTTGTGTTGATCTATTACTGTAGTTCCTAAGTAGGCCTTGTTTGAACTTCGCACTTTAACCTTTCAAAGGCGAGCAGTAGCTGTATGTACGACCTGCTATAACAGCAGGAAGCTGCATTTGGCTCACAACATTGTGTTTATGTCTCACACGATTGCCACGGAAAGTACAGATTCGTTCCTTAAACGTCATTAGCAATTGTCCTCTGTAACGAACACGGACTGTGTGCTGTGTAAGGGAGGATGTTGACCTCCGTGTGGGTGTAGTGTAGAATAACTTCAGTTTGAAGGGTTTAATTAGCTGTGACGTTAGCGGGGTTTGAATGCAAATAAGCTGCGCGAGTTACGAGTTAAGACAGCAGTTTTATGACAAGGGATTACCGAGTTACGAAATGAGGTCTCTGGTGCCTCTTCAGTTCGTATTAACCGAGTTAATGTGTTGTGCTTTTACGTTCAGCGCTGTAAGGATTCTGTTACAGCGTCAGTTTTTATTTGGCAGTCATATAATTTTTCGTTTGTTTTCTGTTTTGCTCTTTCCATTCGCGCTTCTTCATGGATGCGATTGTGGTGTTGGAGTTGAACTGGCATTCTGCCTCAACCGTCAGACTAGTAACTGAACGACGTGGCATTTTCTGGTATGGTAGATCGGCGTTTTGATAATGAATGTCTGCCACATTCCAGGTGTCACATTCGGGGCCAGGTCCATGATGTCTCAGTTTTTGCTAATTGACACATTTCTGTCTCACTTGGAATGACTAGCAAGCCACCCTCAGCCTGCTGCCTTTTCTTGCTTTCTTACCTCCAGTCATACCAACACATAGGCGGTCGGTATTTGTAGTGACTTGAGGCGACACTTGTACCCTTAGTAAAGCACGTACTGGCGGGAGGTAGGGCAGAGACCGAGTTACTCGGTTGCAGTGTTGCCGAAAGGGCACCGATGGGCACTAGCACGTGCGTCTGGTTCATTATTGCTCCTAAGTTAATACTGCAGGCGCTGTTACAAGGTCTGTCCTCGTATACGGGACGAGGTGGAAAACGCGACGACCCTAGGTTAACGCGGTAACTGCACTCCATCTTGTCAGCACTGCTGTCAAGAGATTGAACTTCCGTGCGTCCTTAGCGAACGCCAGCAGTCGCGCGCGCGCGCATGTGTGTGTAACCTTGGGTCATGAATATTCTTTGCGTTATTCCAGAACATGCCTGTAATTCAGTATCTGATGAAAAGTTCGCCTGTTTGTATGTAGCTTCGGACTATATTAATGTAGGAAAAGCGTTTGAAATCGGCGTTTGAAGGACCCATGCTTGACGTACAGAAATAAGGTGGCTTTCGGTACGGTGCCAAATGGCTTCCATCTAGAATCTGCTGTTTACGGAATTACGCTTAAACGGGCCAGATCGGTCTTATGAAGGAAGCACTTTACCGCAGTCATTTTAAAATGTGTGGGCCAGAGGTTGTTTACCTAAGTAAAGCTAGTTTACACATTTCCGTGAATTCACCCACGGAAAACGACGTGAAGTTCGGGCGGGGTTGAAAGTTGGTAAGCGATTCTAGTTGTAATAAAGTGTAACAAGACAAAACGTAACACAGAGGCGCATTCGCGTAACCACTTTTTCGTGGAAAAGCAATAAGTGTTACATACTCAGTGTGACTGTAGCCTTAGTTATCCAGCATGCAAAGCGCATGCGCCGAATTATATTGTCGCCTGTGATCTGTGAGGCTATACCATATTTTCCACATTATCTCATAAAGAGCGCGACTTTCGGAAGAAGTTATTGAACATAAGATGTGCGTGTTGATTTTCTCTTCAACATTTGTCATTCTAACAAGAATTAAGCGAGATATTATCATAAATATACATAGTTCTCCACGTAAAGTACACATTATTTTTGTCAGATTGTAATGAAACACAAATTTTCTCAATAGATTTTCGAAAAATACTCAGATATCAAATTCCACGAAAATAATTTTAGTGGTAGCCGAGTTGTTGCATGCAGAACGCACGAAGAAGCTAATAATCGCTTTTCGCAATTCTGCGAACCCGCCTAAAAATGAGCGACAAGGAAGCAAGCCCACTTTTTTCCGTTTTATAAACGAAGCTACGCCAAGACCAAATTCTGTTGTTGATAATTACTCAAGGAAGTGTCTTCCAGCATGATTTCGTAGTCTTATATATGTATAAGTTATATGTGATTAAAACGTAGGCTAAATTGTTCGTTGCGCTGTAGCCCTTACTTTATTCAAATTTAAAGTTTGTCTCAAGACAAGAACAGGGGAATCAACCGCGCCGAAACTGTGACGATTTGGGTAAGTTTCCTCTTCAACAGCACCACAATCCTCACCCACCCCCCACCCCCACCCTCCATCCCCTGCTCTGTTTGTGAAGAAGCACCGTTTCAAACTCTGTCGCGGGCGTCACAGTTTTCTTTGCTGGTGATCGAAACTTATTCCGTGCGGCATTGAAAGGCAGTTTTCGTCTCGCTAAGCATAGGCCTGCGCTGCGTACTAGAACATCTCCACTGCCACGTATTCATACTTCAGAAAAGCATTTCTCTTGCTCGTTTGTGTAAAATGAGGCGTTTGCTTTGCTGCTGTTGTGTTTTCAAAACTGCAGTGGAATTGTCAGTCACTGTTAGTTAAATGGCCGCTACCCCCTATTTAACAACAAACACACAACTTGAAAGCTGACGCCACCTGGAACTGTGACTGTCTAATGTTGATTCGTATAGACAATGCAAATAGCAGTACTGGCAATACGCAACAAAAGCGACCCTCCTGTTTATGTGGCAGTTACTTTAGCACGCTAACGTAGGCTCCTATTTGATTTAGTGAGGTATTGAGTGTAATGTCGGCCATGTTAGCAGTTGCAAACGCGAGAGCAGTGCGGAACTTTTGTTGTTGTACTTTATGGATGCCAGTAGCGTAACCTGAACCCCTATTATTGGAAACGTGTAAAGAAACACGACACTGAACTGCGTAATTATTCATTTTTATTTGTTGGTAACCTCGCCTTGCCTAGAAATGTTGGAAGGAAGGTGGGTTGGGTTCTCCCCGCCAACCCTGGACTTAAAAGGTCGGAGGTTGTGCAGTCGGCACAGTTACCAGGTTACGGGCTAGACGACTGAGGAATCGTGATTCGATTCCTGGGTGGGAACGAGAGTTTTTAATTCCATCTTTTCCTAAACGTCCGTGCCCACTGTGGGGCCAATGAGGCCTGTTGTTGAATGGGTATCGGGGATCTATGCCTTGGGCGTAATGCCGACACCTTACCTCCGTCTAGTTTCGTAGTCCTTCCCTCTGCTACATACTTGTTCACAGTAGGTGTAGAGGGGTTTTTTATTTTCACTTGATCACACTCAAACACACACCACAGTCGGTAGGACTCCCCTGGATGAGGGATCGGCCCGTCGCAGAGACCTCTACCTGACATAACAAACACTGTACAGGAGACAAACATCCATGCCCCCGGCGGGAATCCAACCCGGCCGCAGACCTACGCCTTAGATCGTGCGGCCACTGGGACCGGCACCTCCGTCTAGTACCGAGTTTAATAATGATTGGATCTGTAGCTCAGCTGCACCAGGGACGTTCATGACTGCACGGGGACAGCTTTACCTTTTTACCTTTTACGTTTATCGTGATCTTGTGTAACTTCTTGTAACACCGATTGCCACGCTCCTTCCCAAACCTCAGTCCTCTGGAACTGAAATTTGGAACATTCTGCTTGCTGTGTGTGTGTGTGTGTGTGTGTGTGTGTGTGTGTGTGTGTGTGTGTGTGTGTGTGTGGTGTGTGTGTGTGTGGTGCTAAAAGAACGGTGTTGGTCATCCAACGAAATGCCCGCTTTGTAGGTCGGACTGTGTTTGTGTTCATTTCTTGGCCGTTCTTATCATGACTGAGTACATTTTCCTTTCCTTTCATGTGGCGCAAGAACCAACTCGGGCCTAGGCTGCCTCACTGTAGAGGTTTCTAGGTCACACACAATTAGACACACACGCAGGCTGGAGGACCCCTCTTGACGAATGATCAGCTGGCCGCAGAGACCTCTGCCTGACAACACACAACACTCACATGCTCCCGGCGGGATTCGTACCCACAGTCTCAGCAAGCGAGCTGCCGCAGACCCACGCCTTAGACATCACGGCCACTGAGATCGGCCAGTAGGCCTACATTTTCCACTTTTTTGCGTTTCGAGGAGATCTGTTTGAAAGACGCGTGTTATCAGTGTGTGTGCCGAGAGGAGCCGAACGAAAATCAAATCACTTGCGTGTGATTCCGTCATTGTGATGAGGTACTGTCAGCGTAACTCTGTGTACGCTTAGGTGTTGTTTGCATTTCCTCATTCTCAGTGGCTGTACTTCCCGTCGTTATTGACAGATTTTACGTTTTGTACCGCGTTTTATCATCATCTCTTGCTCCTTCTGTGGCGGATTAGGTTAGGTGTTTTTATGTGACCCCTGTTGTGTCCATCTTTCCAGGTGGCCTGGTACGAGAGTGCATTGTGTGACTGTACCCGCTACGTGGAAACAATTTATAGCCTCCACTCTGACGCCTTTTCCATAATTTATTGCATTCTGTCCATGTTCCCTTTTTGCGGTGGTATACTGGAGCTCCGCAAGCCATATGTTAAAATGTTTCCATACGTTGTGAGGCTATTAAACGCAAACTTTCAGGAGCGGGCATGTGGCACACCTTGGCGGGAAAGCGTTTGGCTTCGTAGCAAATCCTATGTCTCTTCGGACCTATATCCTGTACGTTTGGTAGTGTTTGTCTGCCTTATCGTTTCTCTTTTCCTTTTAAGTCATCAGCCTGCCTTCTTCGAATAGAAAGTGCCTGTCGCCGTATATGGTATAGTGTTACCGCTTGGACGGTTGTCTGTTGGGTACTGCTATGTAAATCGATATCGTTCTGTGAGAGTATCATTCGGTTCGTGTTTACAGAAGACTTTCCGAATACTTGACGGATCTTTTAATATGAAAATGAGGTTATTCGAACCTGACCAGGTTCTGAGACCCCCCCCCCCCCCCCGACGATTTTCACCGCGTCATATCCAGTGTAAATTGTTGACATTAGTTGGTATAAACACAGAAGTGATATTCACTGATTCCAAACTGTGTTTTGTAGCGGTTTTCTTGTCATTTTCCCATTAGTTACATGCTTCGCCTAGTTGCTTCACCTACGTAGCTCGGAGACGGATGACATGCGGAATTGGCTTGAGGGGTAACAGAAAGCCACAAGAAACACTGAAGACAGTACACGGACTTCAGATGTATATTCGTTTTCCGAGTGCAAGCAGTTAGTGATTTTTCAGAGTTCAGAACGTAACCGACGTTATGGTGTGGAGTTAATAGGCCTACATCGACGAAGGGTTCTTACGAAACTGAATTGCAGCGATAAGCATAGAAGGGGGAGCAGGAATAGCATTACCCATAAATGTTTTTGTGGGGAACTTGGTCTGGATGTATTCGAAGGAGAAAGTGTTGAAAAGAATATGAGAAGGTGAAGGAGACGGTGAAAAACTATTCAGTGGAGAAAAGTGCACTAGCAAGACCATGGAGGGTACTGAGTGGTTAAGCCAATACCCGAAGTGTTGAGATGTGTAGGTTTGCCTGACAGAAGTTAAGAGATGTTGGTCGGTAAACTTCTGTTGCTAAGTTAATTAGATACCACGGTTGATCTTGAGAAGCAGATTGATCGGACGTGGGCTGACACTGAATTTAGCTGGCTCAGAACAGGGACAGAGCAGCACGAATGTTTCCCATTGGGGAGTGGACGGAACCCATCTCCGTGACAATAAAAAGTTGAAACACTTGCATTCCGTTGCTTCCCGTCTCCTGTCTTAAACTCCTCAAATTAAAATACAATCAATGCGCAAACCTATGACATCACCTGTAGGCCTCTTAGCTGGAGGCTTGTTCTAAGGGCCAAACAGGAGGACTGGATGGGTGGGGCAAGTGGCACGCGTTGGAAGAATGAGACATTCGTACAAGATTGCAATTGGAAACCCTGAAGTGACGAGACCAGTTGTAAGGAGTGGACGCGGATTTCAGGGTAGTTCCACCGCGAATGTCAACTGGCGCCGATGTTGGCTGAGTTACCGAGTTGAAAATGGAGGCCAAAGGCAAAGTTATGCATACGATAATGAACTTCAGGTTGTCATAGAGATAGCGAATTGATCGGCTAGCTGAACGATTACGCGCTGCCTGAGAGAGAGAGTGAATGCTTCATGGCGTTCATCGCATTGAGGCAGAACCAACCTGCTTTCACCTGTCACCCTTTTTTTCCGCTGAAGTGTTAATTCCAGTGGCGTATAAGAGGTACTGCGATACAAAGTGATTTAAATCTATTCTTACTTGCATGTTTTCTAATGTTCGAATTTGCTTTGTTCCATGCCTCTTCTAGTTCTCGTTAAATCAGGTACTCCCATTTCGACGGAGCACCTGTTCTCGTTTGAAGCATTTTCACACAGTTTGAGCTGCGTATAGCAGTCATTTCGACGTATTGCGCTTGTGCGTTTTTATGTCGCTTTGATAAATGAGGAGTAAGGTTATAAATTAAGACGAAAACTGTGCCAGTGTATGAGTGTGGCCGAAACAACGCCCTTCGAAAATAGAGTTGTCTAAATCCTTGGAGAACAATGTGCTTGGATTTTGACCGCGTCTTGATTCGTAGCAGATACTAAAATTCGTTTATATGAATGGGGTAGCAGGAAGGGACGACGTTTGTGCTGCACATGTGAAACTAAAAAACTGAAGATAAAGCCACTCGTTTTTCTGCGTTGTGTTTGAGTTCCTGAGATGAATGTGCTTTCTTCGTTCGTTTTAGAATTTTCAAACATCGCGGGTAACATTAGCCCTTTTTCTCGTAGGTGTCATGAACAACTTTTGGTTTATCTGTCAGAATGTTGTCTAAACTACAAGAACGGACATGATTCAGTTACACTGCGCGCCATTTGGTTACTGTGAAATACCCACAACATAAATATCAGAATAAATTCAAAATAAAATGTTAAGCTCTTGGATAATACTTAGGGGCAGAATTGGGTTCCAGTTTTGCTGTGGGCTCGTAATGAAATCCGCAGGTACGTGACTGACATTTGCCAAAACGAGTTTTCAGGCCTTCGAAGAGCTACAGTTGAAATCTGCGCTGCCAGAGGACATAGCGCATCTTCAAGGGTCATATGTCTACCTGACGAACATCTGATGCTTGAGGTTGAGGCCACTATACGGTTTCAAAACTCTGGGAAACGATCACTCAGTGACGGGTGAAATATCCAAGAAGATCGAAGATTCCCCCCCCCCCCCAAATGCCTTTGAATGTAGGAATTTAATACGCACGTGTATTTCCTCGTGGCTGCAGTTGTCCGTGGAATACACATAAGTAGTCGTCGTGAGTATGACGTTAAATGAGATGTGAAGCACCTGAGGAATGCCATGAAACCCCGTCTATTCACACTGTATTTTATATCGTACATTTGTAATTATAGGCCTTCCGGTGTTAATGTGTTATATTATATATAACCTCAATTTATTCTTTAATAATTTCCTGGTTTTTAAAGTCAGAGTAATATGTGTGTGTGTGTGTGTGTGTGTGTGTGATGCATTATGTATGTGTGTGTGTGTGTATGTATGTATATATATATATATATATATATAATTTATTTGAAGCTTCAGCATCAGCCGTTCGTTGCAGAAGTTTTCGGACATGTCAGTTGCAGGATGTAGGGCCTATTGGTGTCACTCATTTAACTTAGAAGTCACGAAGTTTGGGTGGCGTCAGGTGCTTTGTTATTCACATCCAGTTGCACGTTGCCTAAGTAAGGTAGTCAGCTTTAAAATTTAAATGTAATGTGACCTTACGTAATCTTGTGTGGATTTGAGTGGACGTCGCAATCCAATCCGTGAAGCAGGAGTGACAGTGTAATTGCTGGCATGCGGATAATCCGCAGCTGCAAATAAGAGTCGATCTATTCGTTACGTTATAGAAACGCTGACCGATTTGAAATATCGCGTCTTTTTACAGCATAAAGATACAGGGTCCCCATGTGCTACTGAAAATTTTAGGCGAGTATTGATGAAACCAGTGCAGCATCTTTATTTTGCAACAGGAATGCCAGGAGATGTTATGGTTGGTGAACAGTCCGAAGATACTGTGCAGCGGTGAGTGTGCGCGTACAGTAAAGCTGCGGTTTCTTGAACTCGTCATGGCAATTGAATTCGCTCTGTCGGAAAGAGAAACGTTTGTTTTTGCCAGTTGCGGCATGCTTCATTCAGTTACTCGTTGTATTATACCAACCTAGTGATTATGAACAGTGGGCTAGGCTGTATGCGCCATTGTAAGGATGGGTACTTGTAGGTGGTGATTCCAAGATATGACGTGTTAACGGAGTGCCGCTCTCAGGTGATCTCATTCTGTTACATTTGTAATGAAACGGTTGGTTTGATACATTTCTATCGATTGCTCAGACAGCCTTACATTCAGTGGGAAAGCTGACATACTGATGTCGACGTGACCGTAAATACTCGTAGCCATGATTTGGTGATGTGCTGTAGCAAGCATGGTGTGTTCAGTTACAGCTGGCGGTCGGAATAGTGACATTACGTCATAAACTACTGTAGTGAATAGCAAACATATGACATATGGGCTATTCGTATGTTATACAGCTTTGCGACCACAAATGACGCAGGTTAAAATTGTACTGGTGTGGAGTTAGTCATTACTGTCTGCACTTCGTAACTGCTTCCATTGTAGCGCCTTTCTGTTTCGTGATACGCGTTGTGAATGTAATGTTAGGCGCCGGTAGGAATTTCTGCATAAGTCCAGGTTGGAATGCATGCCGTCGGGTGGTGGGATTTGTGCGTTGATTAGTCCAGTAGTGCACGTACCTTCCAAAAATCTAGTCACCATCTCAAAAACTCGTGGCGCGAGAAGGGTAACATGAAGCACGTTCCACACTTAGGGCCCAGAAATATTGGGTGCTGCGGTACAAAATTTAGTCGCCACGATGGCCTGATGCCTGGGGTTGGTGCATTGGGTTAGTTGGTGGATCCGGCTGGCTGGTTTTCTGGTAAAGAAAAGATCAACTTACGTGAGGGTGGGTCAGCTGTTCGTGAAGGCGCCTCTGCAGCTGGTAACAAGTGAACTGCTGGATCAATCCTTTGAGCTTTACACCGCGCATTTGCCACTTGAAGAGGGACGTCTGCGTATTCAGTTGTTTATTATGTTGCATCGGTGACTTGCAGGGAATATCAGTGTGCGTACGTTATAGTATGTTCATCCCTAAATTCACATAATTAATTTATAGGTGGTTAATTTTGTAACTTAATAATTGAATAATCAATAGCTGCGTCGTCTAAATGTAAATGTAGATGTTTATTTCTTTGTGCAAATTTCTGTTGATGTATGCAGTTTGTTTGAGAACACCGCAAGAAGGCCTCTGTGTGTCTCGTCCCGTTCCAATATCAAGAGTCCTTGCTTTACAGACAACCTCCACCTTCGCCTCGCATAAAGTTGCTTCTACGACAATTTCGCGCCAAATTCAGAACACTGATTTGCAGGTGTAATTTGAATTTTGCTGTCTTTCGAGTGGTCAGTCGGCGGTTCAGCATATGAATCTGCCATTGCTGGGGTCGACTGTCGAGCTCACGTCGCGGTATTAAAGCTCGCTGACCTGGCTTCGCGCCACCGTTTCTGTTTGGGCCGAGTGGCAAGTCCGACCCGACGAGTTGTGACCACTTACAGCTGTGAGGCAGCGGAACTTTCACTTCCGATATCACGGAGACCAAGTTGCCCCAACGACCGTTGTAAGCCTGTAGCCTGTCAGTTCGGCCCTTATGGAGAAGCTGCTTTGCTGCTGACTGAAGGGTTCCGAAATTCTGAACACTAAGTGCCCGATTGGTAACACTGGATGCTGTAAGGTATAATCTTTGGATAACAAGTTCGGAATTCAAACTGGTAGTTGCCGTGCTGCAGCTTTGATCCAGTTTGTGATTCCACAGATGTGCAATTGCAAAGGAGTGAGTTTAAAAATTAATTATTTTACAGTAAGGCGTGGGTTGAAAATTGGGATTGTTATTTCAGTATTCAAACTTATTTTCGTGTAACGCCATTGAAGCGTGCCTGAGTATTGTAACTTTCTCCAGGAAGGAATGAAATCTGTCATTGACAGTGGTGTTCGTATAGGTCTACATTTACGAATGTGGGATAGATCTGTTACATGTGTTTTACAGAATTAGTGTAGTTTGTGTACCTAGCGCTGCATAAAATGATTGTCTTTTGGCCTTTTTTCTGCTCACCAAATTTATTACCATCTGGCTTCCTTCTTTTCCAAACTCAAGATGACGCTAAAGGTAGGAAGATAGAGTGATATCACCTTGATTCAAGTAGAATCGCGGGACGCACTTGCCGAGTTTCTAATAATGCCCTTCAGGAAGTGGTTCCAGCAGTAGAGCGATTGCTGTGCCCGCCGTATAAAGTCGGAAGGAGACTACTTCGAAAAAAACAGCATTGATCAGAAGGAGGTAAGTATTGTGGAAGAATGGATTCTTTCCGGAAACCGTTCGATCGCACCGCGTGCAGTTCTAGATGAACCCTATGTAATTGTCTTCTGCCATCTTCCTTCATTTCTTTGAAGCATTTGGTTGAATAAGGTTATTGGACCTTGGCAGATGCCATGACCTTACCGTCTGTTAAATCAAGATCGCGTTATTGTGAAGATAATCGTATGTTTAGAGTGACATATGAGCGGCATTTGCATGTCCTCAAACTCTTCTCGGTTTTCCGCATTAGATGTGGTCTAATTTAGCCCAGAAGCGAGCGTGATAAATCGTGTAAGATCTTCCTTTTGATATCAGCGTTGGCTATGATTTTATTCGCTTTGAAACACTGTTGGAAAAATTAGGTACTTTTCATGCCATTAGGCAGTGTCGTGTGGCCGCTGTGTATTTCCGTTTCTCGCAACCCCCGTGTGCAGAACATAAGACAGGAGGCAGAACACGCACTGAGTTCCTATAATCGACCTTTTCCACATCTCTCTTTAGCATACGTTGCTGTATTTCGCTCCTGTCGCCTAGACATTATGTTTAATGGACTGGTAGTGGCGATAGGCATGTGACCATCATCGCCTGCCACAAGTGTTGGGAGGCGTTTGGCAGAAAGGAGAAAGCGCCGTGCTGCGCCATCCCAGCCCTCCAGAGGACGTCTCTGCATGGCCGCGGTATGGTAGAAGTGGAGGGTCAGCGTCAAGTGTTGCTCGGCCTAGTTGCGCCGTGAAACCGGATTGCTTGCTGTATAATGCAGACACTAATTAATTAAATCACTCTGTCGAGCAAAGGTCCTGCTGAAAAGCCAGTAGTTGCTCACCCACATACTCTGCTTTGTATGGAGACCAAAGGCCAAGTAACCGAGCTCACGAGAGCCCGCAGCTGGACCCTGTGCTGAACCAGACGAATCCAGTCCCCGCCCTCCCCGTCCTGTTTCTTTAAGAACCATTGTAGTGTCGTCTATTCTGCGGCTCAGTGTTACAAGTGGTTTCTTTCCACGTGAACCTGTATGCCACATGCCTCTTTCCGCGTTGCCTCCTGGCAGATTTATCCTCATTGGTGTGGCCACCATAATGCTATTTGGCGAGGAGTACAGATCAAGAGCTCCTCCTTACTCCGTTCCCTCCTACCTTCTGTTATTTCATCTTGGTGTTCACTGTTTTCCAGCGCTATGAGAAACCCAGGCTCTGAGTCCATACAAAACATCCGGCAAAACTGCAGTTTTATACACAGTCGGACTCTGTTATAGCGTCATGAAAGGGACTAGATATTTTGTGTCGTTATAAATGGGTGTTGTTGTAACCGAGTAATATAATTTTGGTTAACGGTGAGGACGTAATTGATACCACAGAGTATCTGACGCTATAAACGAGGTGACGTATAAATCGATGTTATAACTGGGTTAGACTCTGTTTATGCGTCTTTAGTTGGTAGGTAAAAGTTCGCCGTAGAACAGGCCACGCAGGCCAAAAGGGGGTGTAGAGGCAGGATACAGGTCTTCTCTTTAACTTCGGCGCTAGAGGGGGCTGGGTGGTCAACGCCACGCTCTGCCCGCCTTAGTCGCGGGAAAGAGACGCAGCACCCGTTGTACAGAACGCTGGATGTGCCTCGGGGTCGGTCTAGAGGGGGGCGGACAGTCTCGCCCCGTACCGGGGTTCGGTCCCTGAACCATCCTATCCGTAGCGAATTGCTATACCCACTACGCTATCCCGGACCCATTTTTAGTTGGCAGATGGGAAGATAAAAAATATTTAAATATGTGGTAGGAAACATTCCCATTATTAATCCATTCTTGATTTCTTCATGAATGGTGTTTTGGGTTTTTGTGTCGTTCTTGAATACGACAGACAGTATTGTTAAATACTTCGTTGTGTTAGTGTATTTTATTTAGCTTCTGAGCCTGTATAGATGGTGCAGAAATGCGGTTGGCGCCTGTTGTCAAATCGTTCGACTGCAATCTTTGTTGCAAAACCATGGTGAACATGCGCCGTGTCTATGTTTGTCATGTTACGTAGGCCTACTCATGTCAGCATTCAGTGACAGGCTGTACGTGCAGAGGCCGGAAATGAGGGCCAGGTTCTAATAAATAATAACCCCTAACCTTCTGTGACTTAAAATGGAAACTAATCCATGTTTTATAACTGACACTTTAAAGACAGGCACGTCTCTAAATTTCCCGACACAGTTTGATTTATTACACAGCATTTATGCTGTCCGTCGTCTTGGTGCTATATTTCACATAAATACATTTTGGAGGCTTATTACGCTGCTGTCTTCAGGTAATAAATTGTTGTGTTCCTGTACAGTATAAGCCCGTAGGATTTCGGCTTCGTTCCCAGACGCTGGCAGTAATATTGAAAACAAGAAGTGCTGTAAATGCCAGTATCGTGACAGCCACTCACATGAAGACAGGAGTAAACGGCTTCCTGTAACGACACACAGGCGAGCAACAACATCAAAATAGTTGCTTCGTACTCTGAGAGAACTAATAGCTCATGTCACGCTTGAGGTTTCTTAGGGGTGTGTGAGCGGAGGGTAGAGACAGCTGTAATTACTGAGAACGTAAACACAGCATCCTGTGACAAATTGTGCCTGAACGAGATACGCGTGAATCCATGCGCACGGATAAAACGACGCTGCGCGTAATCGTTGAACTTTTTGGGCGGAATTCTGCGGGCGTTGCATGGGATTGATCATACCTGAAAGTCAGTTAACTTGAAGTTGTTAGTGAAACTGAAACGTCCGATCGTGTGGTGACATATTCAGTTGCCAGCGCGTTCCCGTTCACAGAGTGAGGCGAAGTAGTCCTGGGGAACGGTGTTTCGAACAGTGTGCATATGAGGCTTTTGTTAGTCCGAAATCTTTTTCCAGCTCGCCACGTTTCGAAGATGTGAAGGAAACAGCCATATGGATGGTGACCACAGCAGCATTTAAACAATATGGGTAATCCATGTTAATAGTGCGCAGACTGTACATGGTATTCATCCACCTGTTGTGTACTCCGTGTATTTTTGACTAGGCAGTAGGCATTCTATATGGTGCTGGATCCATATTTTATATTAAACTGTCAGCTAGAGAGGTTCGGGAAATAAATAGGCCTCAAGAGGATGCGGCGAACGGGGTCCAATCTGTTCCTAATGCGGTATCCGCCTCTTACCCTAATCTGGACATTGAGAACTGGCCGCACAGAGACTCCGGTTTTAATGCGGTCTGTGACAACTCCATCTTCCTTGCAGGAGACCCAAAACGCACTCTATTTAATGTGAGTACTTTCGTAGGACAGTAATACCTGGTTTCCATTCTGCTGTTCCTGTAGGTGTGTGTAATTTGAATGTGTGTACATTAGTACGTGTGGGTTGTTTGGTCCAGAATAAAAAGAAGGAACGTTCAGCCTTTCGTTTTATCTTTTGTTCGGAACCTTAAAATATGCCGAAAGGACGTGATTTCTACTCCGCCACGCTCCCTTTCTTATGCATCTGTTCCTTTGCTTTGTTCCCATGACTCACTTGTGTAAAGTCTGTAAGCCGTCTGGATGGCATTCCTAAATTTCTGTTTGGAACTTCAGTCAGATGTGGAATGTTGGTGACTGGGGTATGAAACCGCCACCTGCGGTAATTACATTAGTATTACCATGGGCCAAGGGCCTGTGGTGGTAGCACTGCTTTAGACATATTGTGTAGGTCTGTGCGGATAAAAGGTGGGCCGAGATAGCGCAGTCGGTATAGCGACTCGCGATGGGCTGTACGGTCCGGGGATCGAATATCGGTCGGGGCGAGGTTTTCCACACCCGTCCCTACCGGCCCTGTGGCCCACCCAGCCTCCTGTAAAATGGCTGCCGAGTCTCTGTCCCGGGAGTAAAGCGGCCGGGGCATGGCGTTCACCACCCACACCCATCTAGCGCCGAGCTTAAAGAAGGATTAGAACCATACGTCTACTCCCCTCTGGGCATTCATAGCCTGTTCTGGGGTGAACGTATAAAACACACTGTTATTAAGCAGATGCGCCTTTTTCCTTCCTGTCGCTTGTTTAGATTGAGGTAACTGACCCGCTTCCAAACTCTCGCAGCAGTGAGTATGTTGTTTTCCCGCATGATTGATGGAAGGTACCGTTAACCTTGACTGTGATTATGTTATTACTCATCCTGTTTTGAAGGGATGGGGAGGACGGCGGCAGCTGGTTTCAGAAGTTGAAATATGTGTTTACTTAATGCAAAGCAAAGTGATGCTTGGTAGCTTACGTTCACGAAAGCCTTGCTGTAATCTGAGCACGTCATACATAACACTTTGTGTCTGGTTCCCTTCACATGCATGTCTGCCCAACAATCGCGAGCACGCGGTTCAGGGGCCAGTCTGAAGGCGTGGAAGCGTACCTGGTACAATAGAAGATATGCGACAAGGAATCGAGAACTTGGATATGCCTTCTTCCTCGAACTGCCCATTAATTTTGCAGTTGGCCGTGTGAACCGTGTACCTCCCACTTCAGCGTTAATGAAAAGCTGTGTGTGTTGTTCGCAACCTGTGTTGTGGGTTCCCAGGATAACCTGCGATTGTGTCCCTGTACAGTGAAACGTGGATATAACGGAACCGCAAGTGTTGAAATTTCTTTCCGTCAACATTTAGTCGACTGGTATTTGTAACTGAGTCCCCAATTCGTTTTCTGCGAAGGAGGGCTTGTATTTTTTGGCGCGTTCGCAACCGCGCTTATTAGCTTCGCAATTTCTGTCTTCCGCATGTAACAAATGAAAGTTGTTAATCTGATTTTTCTGACACGTTATATTGGGTACTTCCTTGTCTACCCCAACCGCTTTCGGTCAGCTGTAGCTGTCTCTTCGCATCAGGTTCTCTGTGCGTTTAAGCACGTATCTTGATCACACCTCGCTCAGTATTTATCGGAGAGAGAAGTGACGCACACACTTTGTGCCCTACACACTTGGCCAGCAAATCTTGCGGTTTTCGGGATAGCTGAACAAACAGGAAGGTGGCCTGTACATTTCCTAACGTGATATACACTTTTAGAAGAACTCGTGGCTGGACAGAATTCTGATTGTTACCCATGATATATGCAACGTGTTCAGTACCAATGATGACGTCAGGATACACTTAAAAACGACGCATGACTGTAGTGTCTAGTAAGTGGTTGGTTGTTCATAATCTTGCGAACGAAGTACTTGTTCCGTTGATTGGACAGTGATCAAGAAATGGTTTGTTTAGACGTGCATGTTATGTGCACGTCGTGAGCGTGCCTAAGAGTCTGTGGTTTCAGTTTAATTAACCATTTAAAGACGAAACGTTTCTGTTTTATGTAAGGACTCAGTGCTTATCTCATTGCATCTCGGTTATACAAAATTAATCTGTTAATGTTGTATCAGGTAGAAGTTGCTGTTTGTTCGGAGATACATTCAAAACACATGAACGCAACTTCAGCACTATATAGAATTTTTGAATATTGATCCTGGTGGTACGTAACGTAACCGCTAGGCTTTAAAAGGTTAAGCTTTACCTCTTACATTGTATAACACCAGCGTTACTGTTTAAGGACTTTTGTGGCTGTTGGTTGTTGATATCAGCTGTTAAGTTGACATAAGGAATGCGATCTGTGGACGCTTACTGAAAAGCATGTGGTGTGCACACGTGCACATGTCGGGCAGACCGTGTGGGGATATTTTGGTATTCGACGTCAAGAAATGGATGACACGTATGTACAAGCCAACTGTAACGTAACTGTATTCGAATGAAAAATCGGTTTTTGGTATAAGGTAGCAAATCTCGTATAATTGTCTCTATGTTAGCATTTCAACGGAATGTTGTTGGCTTTATAAAGCAATGTTGAAGAGTGTAGTTATTTGTCTTGCATTTGAGCCATTAGAGACCGCGAATTGATGCGCCTAACGGTTTTCAAATAAATGACTGATCTTCGTTGACCACTTCACTAATTTTCGCACGTACCAGTCCCATTCTCTGAATTGTTATGATGTGTTTAACCCTATAAATGAACATACCGCTTCTCTTCTGCAGGCATTTGAGTGGCAAGCTGCATTGTCGTGTTGAAAGACTGATGATGCATGTCACTGCCGGCAGATGTCAGGTCAACCCGTGAATGGTGGGATTCGTTAGGATACAGAAACTTACGTTTTTAAAACTCAGTAGCGCGAGGTATGCACATGAAGTGCGTTACAGTTGAAGTCCAAAATTAATGAAGTGGTGGATTTAAATACCACCACTGCAGACTGTAACCATGGTCGGTTCATATCACGTGACTTCAGGTTAATACAAGGAACAGGTGTAAATTCCAAATAATGAAGGACTACGCCCATGCCAGTGGTTTATACAGACCGTACCGTATGAGACACATGCAGAAATGTATAAATACTGAAACAAGCATATAAGAAGCCCCCCCCCCCGCGCACGCTGCAGTTGACACTCTCAACATTTGCCCAGTCGTTGAACTCGAGGTCACAACGTTGCTTCATTTTTGTCGCCTGCTAGTTTGCTCCGTAATTCTGTAATCGAGAACACGATTTGTTGACAAGGTGGGGTGCATGTGCTGTACAGTTTGTTTTCTGCGGACGAAAATTGGTCCTACTTTAGTGGATACATCAATAGCCAAAACAGTAGAATATGGAGTTCTGAAAACCCACGTGCACTGCATGAAAATCGACTGGTTTCGTCAGAGTTTGGTGTTTAATGAGCACTGTCTCGAAGACAAATTGTAGGAACATTGTTCATGGAAGAGAGAATTGCTGTGGAAAGTTAGCCGAATC
>BLKM01001046.1:11188-21919 GCA_013340265.1 Coptotermes formosanus
AGTGTTTACAACGCGGTACGCACTGAGTCCTTATATAAAACAGATACGCTTCGTCTTTAACCTTTTAAAGCCTAGCGGTAACTTTACATACCACAAGGTTTAACATTAAGAAATTCTACGTGGTGCCCACATTGCGTTTATGTGTTTTGTACGGATCTCAGAACAAACAGCAACTTTTGCCTTTTAAAACATTAAGAGATTGGTTTTTATAATCGAAGTGGAGAGTGTTTACAGCACGGTACGCACTGAGTCCTTATATAAAAGAGATACGCTTCGTCTTTAACCTTTTAAAGCCTAGCGGTAACTTTACATACCACCAGGTTTAACATTAAAAAATTCTACGTGGTGCCCACATTGCGTTTATGTGTTTTGTACGGTTCTCAGAACAAACAGCAACTTTTTCCTTATGAAACATTAAGAGACTGGTTTTTATAACCGAAGTGGAGAGTGTTTACAGCGCGGTACGCACTGAGTCCTTATATAAAACAGATACGCTTCGTCTTTAAAGAGTTAATATGAAGAGGAAAATGTGAAGGTTTAAATATTAAATGGGGTCTGATACAGTAAGCACTCTGGTTTACATAGTCGAAAACCCAGCCAGTTTAAGTTTACATTCCTCAGTCAGCAATGTTTTTGCAACATGTTATGCTGAGTGATTTCGGCCTGTTGGCTGTGATTAATTGTACGTTGATTTCATTTCTGTCGAACTCAACATTCTGGTGGTTATGTTGGTCACATTAATCTTTGTAAGTCATTTGTTTCCTTGTTCCTGTTCTTGGAATTTGATTTATATACATACATATCTGATGCTTGTCTTCTAACTTCTGTATATGAAGAATAATGGAACGTAGTTTCATCTCAAGATGAAAGCTTTCAGTCGCAATTATTCTTTTCATTCTAGTGCTCCTTTGCTTATTTTTACATTTTCTACACAAACCACGTCAAGTAAATATGAGTGTATGTTTTACGAAAGAATTTTTGTTTTATGTATGCCGGGTTTGCTTGGTGAATTTAGTGACTGAGTACATACTAGACGCCTAGAGTTTGATATCCGGCTGGAACTGATCCTGATTCGTGGAACTGACGGGTGGCATTATTTATTATATAAAACAGTAGTTTGTAGTTCTTAGAGAACGGCCCGTGTTTATTATAAAGGCTGACCAGTTGATTCTGTCTCTGGAAATAAGTGCTCGTTGTTGAGAGATTTACATGTAAAGCACAAATAGAATATGGGTGGAAAAAATGTGGAGTGTTTAACGTTAAGTCGTATGGTACATATGATTGCTACTGGGCTTTAACCGTTTAAAGACGAAGCTTATCTGTTTTATATAAGGACTCAGTGCGTACCTCGCTGTAAACACTCTCCACTTCGGTTATAAAAACCAATCTCTTCATGTTTTATAAGGCAAAAGTTGCTGTTTGTTCTGAGATCCGTACAAAACACATAAACGCAATGTGGGCACCACGTAGAATCTTTTAATGTTAAACCTGGTGGTACGTAAAGTTACCGCTAGGCTTTAAAAGGTTAAAATACTGTTTTTGCCTGATAAGACAATGCGTGTTACTGTACTGGGTGAGGAAGGCCGCCAAGTATTCCTCGGTTATATATGCATGTTACCGTATTACGAGAAGAAAGGTGCCAAGTTTGTTGTGTTGTACATACACAGTGGATGAAACGGTACGTAATTTCGCAAATGGATCGTACCTGGCAGTGGATGCAATACTTCTGTTTGTGACCATACCAATAACACCTGCCGGTCACGTTGTATCCTTAGGAACATCTGGGTGACAGTCCTCTTAGACATCACATTTAGAACGACGCTGAAATACACACGGCATCCTATTCATCACTTTTTCGTGAAGAACAAAGAGGCCGGAACTTGAAGCTCATTATTTATATCTAGTGCTGAGTTTGGGGATACTTGCTGCTGTAGTTCAATTCCCCCCTACATCTTCATTCCGTCATCTTCAACACTGTTACAACACTTTTAAGTGTATACATATTTTGTTAGCGCATAATATATTTGTTAGCGTATAATATGTTTGTTAGCGTACAGTGTGTTTGTTAGCGTATAATATATTTGTTAGGGTGTAATATATTTGTTTGCGTATAATATGTATGTTAGCGTATAATATATATGTTAGCTTATAATATGTTTAGCGTATAATATATTTGTTAGCGTATAATATATTTGTTTGCGTATAATATATTTGTTAACGTATAATATATTTGTTAGCTTATAATATGTATGTTAGCGTATAATATATTTGTTAGTTATGACGATCGTTGTATCGGTATTTGTTACACGACCGCTACGTTCATCATCTGGGCAAATTTCCGTGTTTATAACTGTTTCCTCAGTGGTTTGTCCCAGTTCTGTCTTCGTACTTTTATTTTGTTTCACCAACTTTCTGAGGAGGCAATAGATAACTGATTACAGTAACGCTGTGTTGGCAGAAGCAGTAAAACACCGCGCGATAGGATTCCGAACCACCTTCAGACATTAATTCATCCTGAAGTCTCTGTCCAGTTATCCTAAACTGTAAACACGTCATATTATTATTTCTTCTCCAAATACCTCGTATTTGTCGCAACATAACCTGAATACATTCGATAAATAATTTTTCTTTCAGAAAGAAGATTCTGTTTTGTTTCCTTTGCATCCGTTCCGGTAGACGTAACAAAACATCTAGCGATGCGAATTTGTTTTTACCATTTCAGATGTAGAGAAGTAAATACTCGTAGCTATGACGACGTAGGGTGGCTGGTCCTTCTTCTTGGACGGACTTCTAGTTGTTTAACCTCTTTGTACTTTGTGTACTGTGCAATCGATAAAATATAACCCCAAGACTGACAGAAAATTTTGTCGTATTTACATGACATCCCACAAGCTCGTGAGGTTGCCTGAAGACTGGCTACATCTTAAACACTAAATAAATGTTACTGGATTATTTAACGATGTTCGTTCGACTACTTAGGTTTTTAGTATCAGATGAGATGAGAATATCATCAGTGTGTAGGCAAGGATTTATAGGGAGGTATTAATGGCGTATTTGAAGTCGGTATCCCGGTCCTAAGGTGAGGTACTGAACAGTACCACCGTGTCTCCCTTCACAAGGACATAATTACCCAAGCGATTTTTGAACCGGGTAAAAAGGGCTAAAGGTCCACCAGGTATGAAGCTTATGGGAATAGATGTAAGGTACTAGGTGGACCTGTGATGGTTAGGAACCCTGTCTGACCGACTGATCCCCTGCGGACCGTTGGGCTAAGCGCATTCCCATCACATGCAAACCCGAGGAGATAATCGCTGCCTGTGCTTGGAATCGAACCCGAATCGCTTGGTCGTTCGGTCAGTAGCCTGATTACTGAGCTACCCATGCGGACAGGGTACTGCTTTCCAGGTCTTCGCTGCACTGACCTTGAAGTGTCAGTTTGTAGTTTCGGGCTTGTGTCGACTGTATCTCGATACTTTTGTGCCAAATTGTATGGCCACACCCGTCCGAACCTAACATTCGCAGTTTTATCTCCTATTTGATAAGGTTTTGAAACAAAGTGTATTTTTTTTAGTGGTGAAGGGCCCCGCAGCAGACGCTACGGACGCACCGCAGCCATGAGGACCCTTGTGCAACCCTGTGATGAAGATGACGATGATGATTATTATTTTTTTGTCCTTTTCCTAGTAATGGAGCACCGGTGGAATGAAATTGGCAGGGGAAAACCGAAGTACTCGGGGGGAAAAACGTGTCCCAGAACCACTTTGTCCACCAAAAATCCCACATGGACTGACCCGGGATCGAACCCGGGCCTCCGCGGCGGGAGGCCGGCGGCTAACCGCCTGAGCCATGGCACGGCCTGACGAAGTCTCTTACTTTCCGAGCAGTACATAAATTTCAAGGGTCTAACAAGATAGACAAGAATATAACGCAGAATTGAGGACACTGCGCAAATAGGACCTGTGTGGTTCGTTCAGCTTACCTAAAGTCGGGTCAGAGAAAGCATAAACACAGTTCACCTCTATCCCTCTGTGTTGCACCTAACACCCCTCTGCTTGCCGGTCCTCACTTCCACAGATTGTATGTCTACCGATAGCTATCTTCCCATCACTTTTTTTTTGTGCTGAGAGAGGGGAGGTTTATAGTGCAGGTAGCGCAGAAAACAGGCGGGCGGCACGAACCCATATCAGCCGTGTTTATTTTTGACTGACCCGATTGTAGTAATGCGAAGTAAACCAGTGAAATGAAATAAAAAAATCGTACAACATTTTGTGGAAGAATGTTTTGGGGCAGGACTGAGGATTAGGTATAAGTACCGTACGTAAGTCAGTAATGGATGCATAGGTGGTGACAGCAGTATCTTGACATGAAGCGGTTCACAACCGAATCAGTCATTTGTTTAAATATACACACCGATAAATTAAACCCACGTGTCTTTATTATGTCACAGTTGCGCTGATTTTATGCATTGGTCAAGGTAACTAACTCTGTGGAACAGATTTCTTCTAGAGAAGAGTTTGCCAAGAAATTCTGCGTGTTTTCTGAAACTCTAATAATCATTATCATGCTCACAGAATGATACCATTAGGTTGTATCTACATTGCTGAATGCAGTCCACGCTGTCATATACATTATCTTTAATATGCATTATAATATTATCTTACATATACCTATGGCTTACTGGTTTGTTAACGTCATGTTTCCCCAATAAGTAAGTAACTAACTCCATGGAGCAGAGGCCTTCTTGAGAAGGTAAGAATTTCTCAGCTAGTCAAGAAATTCCCCGCATTTTATGGAACCCGGAAGTTCATTGTCGCATTCACAAGAGCCCACCACCTGTCCCTATCCTGAGCCAGCTCAATCCAGTCCATGCCCCATCCCACTTCTTGAAGATCCATTTTAATATCCTCCCATCTATGCCTGGGTCTCCCAAGTGGTCGCCTTCCCTCAGGTCTCCCCACCAAAATCCTGTATGCCCCTCTCTTTTCCCCCATACGTGCTACATGCTACGTGCTACATGTTTCCCCACTACACATTTTATACATACATATTCGCGCTCATATATGTTACGCGTCAGGCCCAAACCATCATTTTGCCTTTGATCACCCTGTAGAATTTTTTTAAGTCTAAACGATGAAGCTTTTTAATGTTTTAGCTGTCCCAATGCTCTACTGTAACAGATGAAGAATATTCCATTCCAGTATTCAATGTACGAAATGTCTTAATAGAAAAGCAAATGGACTGGATTTAAGGCTTGCTGAACGTGGCCTTAGTAACGTCATAATGGCTTGAGGTTGACCGGTCAACAAGTAGTAGGGCAGTTCTGCCATCTGACAGATGTTTGATGTAAAGGTGATTGATGACAATTATTGAACAAGCACGAGAACCAAACTGCATTCAAACAGAATTGTAGCTGGTAATGCACATCCATTGTTGTAGTAAAGCAGTCCTGTTCACAGTGTTCAGTAACTTTAAAATACAGGGTGTTCGTGGCAAGTTCATGGTTAGTGAGCTTATCAGAAATTTACCTGATTTTGTGAAACCCTAGGTTTCATTATCATGTGTCACTGAAGCCCACCGTGACCCTCTTCGTGGCTTGTTGAATACAGTGCGCTTCTTTCTCGAGCATCAATTTTAGCAGTATTACCGTTCTACAACACGCATCCCCAGTGGTGTTTGTCCCTGATTTGTGTCCAATTACAGTTCTGGATACGTTCGTTAGGCCATTCATGCTAAATATTATTTCATATTCCAGTCCGCGTAATTTAATTATCCTAACAATAATGGTAATATTTATTTTCTGTGTAATTTACTGTCATTCAGTTAAGATGTATGGGCGAGTGTAGGTCACCTCTAATCATTTGTAACTTTGGCGCTAAATGGAATTGAGTGTTCTACTTTACACATTGGCGACTCTCTGCCACCACTCGCACGTTTGACTCTGCAAGCTGGGTATCTTGCCACTAGTTTATAGACTCTTTGCCATTACTATAACGTTTGTCTCTCTCAGCTATGTATCTTGCCACTTGTTTGTAGGCTGTCTGCCACTATTCTCAGGTTTGAGTCTCTCAGTTGTGTATCTTGTCACTTGTTTGTAGACTCTTTGCCACTTCTGTAACGTTTGACTCTCTCAGCTTGTATCTTGACACTTGTTTGTAGACTCTTTGCCACTTTTCTAACGTTTGACTCTCTCAGTTTGTATCTTGACACTTGTTTGTATACTCTTTGCCACTTTTCTAACGTTTGACTCTCTCAGTTTGTATCTTGACACTTGTTTGTAGACTCTTTGCCACTTTTCTAACGTTTGACTCTCTCAGTTTGTATCTTGACACTTGTTTGTATACTCTTTGCCACTTTTCTAACGTTTGACTCTCTCAGTTTGTATCTTGACACTTGTTTGTAGACTCTTTGCCACTTTTCTAACGTTTGACTCTCTCAGTTTGTATCTTGACACTTGTTTGTAGACTCTTTGCCACTTTTCTAACGTTTGACTCTCTCAGTTTGTATCTTGACACTTGTTTGTAGACTCTTTGCCACTTTTCTAACGTTTGACTCTCTCAGTTTGTATCTTGACACTTGTTTGTAGACTCTTTGCCACTTTTCTAACGTTTGACTCTCTCAGTTTGTATCTTGACACTTGTTTGTAGACTCTTTGCCACTTTTCTAACGTTTGACTCTCTCAGTTTGTATCTTGACACTTGTTTGTAGACTCTTTGCCACTTTTCTAACGTTTGACTCTCTCAGTTTGTATCTTGACACTTGTTTGTAGACTCTTTGCCACTTTTCTAACGTTTGACTCTCTCAGTTTGTATCTTGACACTTGTTTGTAGACTCTTTGCCACTTTTCTAACGTTTGACTCTCTCAGTTTGTATCTTGACACTTGTTTGTAGACTCTTTGCCACTTTTCTAACGTTTGACTCTCTCAGTTTGTATCTTGACACTTGTTTGTAGACTCTTTGCCACTTTTCTAACGTTTGACTCTCTCAGTTTGTATCTTGACACTTGTTTGTAGACTCTTTGCCACTTCTCTAACGTTTGACTCTCTCAGTTTGTATCTTGACACTTGTTTGTAGACTTCCTGCCACGACTGTCACGTTTGACTGCCTCTGCTGTGTATCTTGTCACTTGTTTGTAGACTCTGTGCCAGTACTCTTATATTTGACTGTTAGAAATATGTATTGTGCCAGTTCTTTATTTACCCATTCTTTTCCGACCTCTGTCTTCTTGTTCACGTAATTTACCGGTTAGAACAGACATCTTTCTGTAGCCAAGCTGCGTATAGTTTCTCATAAAGTATCTGTTACTAAGATAATAAATTAGAAACGGTGTGCTAATGAATGCAGTACACAGAATTTCGGAAAGGTTCGTTACGGGTTGTTAAGCAAAATACAGAATGTACGATGAAAAGTGGTTTGATTTATATTTCAACCCTCGCTGCATGAAATTTATCTTAGTAATATTTAAAAGTTCAGATCTTGCCTCACAAAACACACACAGCTTCTGTTATAAAGAACTGTCGGTTCATGCTGTTTAGGAAGATGTAGTTTGTGTTGCCTGTTTTACGAACTGCGTGATACAATGTGTGGGAAGGTGCAGAGCCGTTTTGTTGTTGAATCAGAACACACTGTACCTTGAGGGTCAGCACCAGGGTAATGCACGGTACTGAATTTCTGCAGCGTGCGTTAACCCTTTAAAGACGAAGCCTGTCTGTTTTGTGTAAGGACTCAGTGCGTACCGCGCTGTAAACACTCTCCACTTCGGTTATAAAAACCAGTCTCTTAATGTTTTATAAGGCAAAAGTTGCTGTTTGTTCTGAGATCCGTACAAAACACATAAACGCAATGTGGGCACCACGTAGAATTTTTTTAATGTTAAACCTGGTCGTATGTAAAGTTACCGCTAGGCTTTAAAGGGTTAAGAGGTGTATGGGATATTTATAGTGTTGTATAAAACAGGCTTTGTAATCTGTCAAGACATCTAAAACCAAAATAAGTGGCAAACCGTTATTCTAAGGCCTCTGCTGTTGAATTTTACTTGAGTGTGATGTTATGATGTGTTATGTATGAATAAGCGCGTAGAGTTTATATATCTTTGGACTCCACCTCACAGTTCGTATTCTACACAAAGTCCGGAAACCTGATAATGCTAAATGTAATATGCCACTGTCAGCTTATTTGTGATGGGGAGGTCCATTTATCATCGTACGTAAGATGGACTTTATCAGCCAGTATTTGTGGAAATCGGCATTTTCCTTATAAATTTAATGAATGGGAGGATAATATTAAAATGTATCTTCAAGCAGTGGGATGGAGGCATGGACTGGATTGAGCTTGCTCAGGATAGGGACAGGTAGCGGGCTGTTGTGAATGCTGTAATGAACCTCCGGGTTCCATAGAATGGGGGGGGGGGATTTCTTGACTAGCTGAGAAACTGTTAGCTTCTCAAGAAGGCATCTGCTCCATTGAGTTAGTTTAGTTGCCGAATAGTCAACGCGCTGATATTTGGTCAGTATATAAGGCATCCCTTTTTCTTTTTAAAGGCCCACTCGATGTTGAGTGCAGTACGCCGTGCCTGGGCCAGCTCTGTCGGTCTGCAGATGTAATGAAGGCCAGAAGGCTTCCAACCTTATGGAGCTCGCTCTGTAAAGCCAGTCCTTGTGCCTAGAAACGGAAGCAATCAATCAGAGTTTGTTTTGACAGGTACGCCCATCCGTATGTAGGCTTAGAAAGGTAGGAGAAAAAATAACGTAGACGTGCAAATGAAGAAAGAGGTAACGAAAGCAGAAAACAGAATGGAAAATATAAGAAAATAAATAAATGAAGGAAGAGAGAAAGAAGACTGAAAAGAACTATAAGGAATGGAACAAAAGGGAAAGAGGAGAAAAAGGCGCACAAAGATGAAGCAAGGAAGAAAGAAGAGAGATTGCAGGGTGTAAAGAGGGACAGAGAGACACACCGAGAGAAATCGAAATACTGAAGAAGAGAAGTGAGAGGATAGTGAAAAAGTGACGAAATGATAACACAGCTGTGACGCTGGGCAGCGACGTTTCGGAGAAAACATCCTGCCGTTGTTGGGGTAGATGAATCGAGGTCGATCCTAAAGATGGTTAGTAGCATGCTCCTGAAAGAAATATCAGGCAAAAACGTCCCCATATCCACATGATACTAATACCGATACGGATCAATAGCAGTGCTCTGCATTTCAAAACCGATGTATATTGTAGCAGCCAGTGGCATTAGCCCGTAGATCGCAGAAACTCTCAGCTTCTGCCGTGCAACGTCACACGCTGTACGTGCCGTCGGTCACGTACGCACCACATGTTCGCAACTGCGCCGGTCTCTTCCCTATTTGACTTCGATGAGAGGCTGGGCTTTTCACTCGTAGCGCATTTAACGACGTTTTGACAGTTTCTGAATTATATTCTAAGTTGATTTGAGGTTTCCAAGATGATGAATGTGAAGATTTTTGTCTTTTTGGATGTGACACCGTGTAGTCCGGTAGACACGTATGAGGGTTGCAGGGGAACTTCTACCGACGTTGTCAGGGTATATAAATCTGTGATAATAGAGGTAGCGGAACTTTTGAAACGTCGGTAATCTTTTACTAATCTATATGAAGTCACTGTCAAGGAAATTGTGATGTGAATCCATAGTTTTAACAGGAATAACTAATATTGTGTTTTATGGATATGTATAGGTGTCTGTAAATACATATACAAGGCGATAACCCACATAGAGACAATATTACTTTTCATCCACCCTGACGTCTGTAGTTACCCAGTTGTTTTGCTTCTTATTTATCTACCCATATCCATATTGTTATTCAAATACCTGGTAACTTGTCATTTACATGGTACCTTACATAAAACGCCTTCACACTGTTACAGCTCAGTGCTCTATGCAAGGTGCATCGTATTGTATGACATTTCAAGTTTTTTTTTCCACGTCTTCTTCTTGGAACCTGAGATATTTGACTTGCGATACCTGATTCTGTAATTCTCGATGCATTGTGAGGTTCAACACGATAACATTTTATTTCAAAGAAACGAAATGTGGTTCATGTAAGATTTGGCGTTGTCACAACTGTTTTTTCTTTTGTGTGACACGTCGTACCTCATAATGGCGGTGACAGGAGCTTCTGAAACGTCTGTACGCTTCTAGCAATCTACATGGTTTTACATGCCAGAAGACAGTGTTCTACACATATGAATCTTGTCCATAACTCGTGTATCTGTTGTTAGTTTATGATAATAGAGTCGAACTCGGTTATAACGTCATGAAAGGAAATGAATATTTTGTGTCGTTGTAAATGTGTATTGCTATAAACGAAGAGTATAATGTTACGGTTAACAGTGACGAATTAATTGGTATCACAGAATATCTGGCGCTATAGGCGAGGTGTCAAATAAACCGATGTCGTTATAACCGGGTTCCACTGTATTTTGTAGTGCTGTAAAAATCTTTTCTTTATGTTTGAACTGTTTGAAAACGTGGAAGTCACCTGAAGGAAAATACCGCCTCTGAGTTTCGAAGTTTAACCCTTTAAAGACGAAGCGTATCTGTTTTATATAAGGACTCAGTGCGTACCGCGTTGTAAACACCCTCCACTTCGGTTATAAAAACCAGTCTCTTAATGTTTTATAAGGCAAAAGTCGCTGTTTGTTCTGAGATCCGTACAAAACACATAAACGCAATGTGGGCACCACGTAGAATTTTTTAATGTTAAACCTGGTC
>BLKM01001046.1:44596-254901 GCA_013340265.1 Coptotermes formosanus
CCACAGAGAGTTCACGCCTCCAGTACACAGTACACAGTCAACAGCACATTCTCACTCAACTGTAAAGTGCACCCTTAGTGTAACGATAACAAGTTCTCTCTGAAGATGACCCAGCAGGGTCGAAACATGTAGGAGTGTGTTACGATTTGATGATAAAACTCTCTTTGTGCATTTGTTGGTGACTGGAGTTTTTGTACTTCTAAACATAATTTCACGTAAATCAGTGAGGAAATATGGAAAGTGCGGATAGGAAGTCATTTCGCGCCAAAATAAAGTATAATTGTCACTGAACCGATATTCAAACAACCCATCCTTGATCGACATTTCACAAAGAACGTCTGTACCGAATTTCGTGAAAATCCGACAGACAGTTTAGCGTCTGATACTACGTCACCACTAGGTGGACGGACGGGCGTGGTCTCCACGTGAGGCCTTCTTGTTTTTACTTCGTAATGAATGCCTAATCACTGTATATTTTGAATAATACGAAGCACATCAATGTACTGTGCTGGCATTTTAAGGTTGTTGGCCGCAGCAGGTGGGATGGATGTGCTACTTACGACGTGGTTTAAGACGATTTTGACAAAGTGTGTGCTTTGGCTGTATGATGGGATATTCTCTTGCCTTACTGTCTGCCCACTCTGCACTCAGTTCTGCACGCTTCTTATCAGAGACAGAATAAATCCTTTTTCTTCTTGTGATGTTTTCTTAATGTATTTTCACTTGTCGTATGAGGACACCTGGAATAATGAAATACACCTGTCCTTATTTCGATTGTAAATGTTTCTGTCAGTAGCCACATTTCACTTCCCTGCAACAGAATATTTTCAGTCCTACCTTTGAAGGAATGCTTGATTCTGGAGACGAACACTGCAGGGCCCTTGGAACCGTCCGTAAATACTTACCGGTGGACACAGCTTGAAATTTCCATAATACGTATATCTTCGGCAACAGGGGTTCGATAATTTGAAATTTCGCGTTTTTATTGTCCTTTTTTGTTGTATTTTTATTCTATAAAACCCCGTGCAATACTTTTTTTATAATATACAGAGTTTGTGTCAGTCAAACACAAGTATACTTAGACAACACAGTGTGTCTAAAAGAGCGACATGTTTCGACCTGGGACAGGTAATTCTCGAGCTCTTAATCCTAAAAGCGCACGTTGAGGAAGACAGTGTAAAGATAGTAGTTTCATTGCATATAGTAAACTAAAATCGAATATTAAGCCATGTAAAAGTAAAGTAATTTATTGCTTGAATTAAAATAATTTATTTCATGAATTATTATATTCATATATGTCGTTTAATATAAGACTTTGTTACTATATATAAGCAAACTAATACTTGTACATTTCTTACTCAGCGTGTCTTTTTAGAATTGTTGTGAGCTTGAGAACGAGCTATCCTAGGTCGAAACATGTCGCTCTTTCAAACACACAAACTCTGTTGTCTAAATACAGTTGCGTTTTGACTGAAAAAAATTTGTATGTTATGCTGTCACAACACAAAAGAATGTCGCATCTAAAGATAATTTTTTTTTTCAATTTCTTCCCTCAAATGCGTGTAGTATAAAATTATTTGTTATTACTTCCCCCATTTTTATTTTATACATTAACCTCTTGAATTTGCATTCTTACATTTGCTTTCTTCTTGGGGTTGTCTTTCAAACACAAAGTTCCGGAAATCGAATTTCTTTCCGTCATCATTTATAAAGGCTCCAACGTAGGTGGGTCTATTATAAAAGGCTTGTGTGTAACTCTGGATTTCTTTTTTTTTGGATTGAAATTGTCAGATTGATGTCTACCACTCTCTTTCTCTCTAAGACCAAAACATATGCCGCTGCCGTTCTTCTCCAATTTGGACTGGAATATCACTTGTCAAATAAAATCCTCGAACCACGCCCCAAAACAAAAACACAGGAGTGTATAGGCTTTGTGTTTTATCAAGGCGGTAACTATACTATCTTATGGGATGTAATGCCGCATACTTTGGTAGATTTATAAAAAAATCCAGCTTTGGTTCTGGGCAGGGGCAGGGTATTTCTTTTTCATAGAGTTCAGGCCACCGTGGTGTCCGCCTCGTCTCGTATCCAGTGGGCACCGGGAGGGCTCTCCCTGGGGGTAAAACGGCCGGCAAGTGTAACTGACCATTCATTATCATTCACTGACGGACTCAGAAACGAGTGTGTGTACAGTTGGGCTCACGTATATTTCGTCATAGTTTGTGCAGGGAGAGCCATATCATTATACTAATGTTTCAGAAAAACTTACTGCCTTCTTCACGGTAAAAAAATGTTTTAGTATTGCTACCCTTTAGATGCTGTCATCAGGTTATACTGAAACATCTCCCTCCTCTCCACCAAAAATATACGGTATCATATCCCACAAGACATTAATTTAACTTAATATTAAATGTACCGATCCGGACTCGTGCACGCTGTTATGAAATATCAACTAGCAGGGAAAGGAACACAGGACGTCCGTTAAAAATACTTCTGAATTGTTATATTGGGACCGAAACGGGCCACTGTATGCGTTATAATAAGCATAATTATTATTATAGTTATTGTATATTATAATATATGTTATAATATATAATACTGTATTATTTTGTTAAAATCATGTACTTTTCTTAAGTACAGGAAACAAACATTCAAACACACTGTTTCCCTTGAAATACTTGTTTTTATGCACTTTCCCATATACTGCAGTTTCCATTGTTGAGATTCTATTCTGTCTTATCGCCTGCCCGGTCATATCCTGGTGCACTATAATTTGGCACAATCGCCTCCTTGTCTATCCTTCGGAAATTATCTTTCTCCATCATCACACCACACTGTTGGACCTTATGTAACCTATTCAGTTGTCAAAGCGTCGTTGAATAACAAAATAATCATTCAATCTATACTTACTGTTGGTATCTGTCTCGAATGACTGCATGAAACTGAATACCCTTGGCCTCAGTAGATGTCCAGGTGCGTAATCGCCGTGTCACTGCGGCAACTTCTCCGACGCGCGTGTTCGGTGGGACAGTATCGCGCTGATATATAGGCGTTTTGCTCTATGAAGCAAATAAGGTTTATCTGGAGATGTTTTATTGCCAAGTTTCTTTCTTTAGCTCGTGACATATTTAAAGCCGGTGTGTCAACTCGGTGGCGTATTTAGGGTCGACGTGTTTTGTGTTTAACCTTTTAAAGCCTAGCGCTAACTTTATGTACCACCAGGTTTAACATAAAAAAATTCTGCATGGTGCCCACATTGCGTTTAACAAACAGCAACTTTTGCCTTATAAAACATTAAGAGACTGGTTTTTATAACCGAAGTGGAGAGTGTTTACAGCGCGGTACGCACTGAGTCCTTATATAAAACAGATGGGCTTCGTCTTTAAAGGGTTACAGTTTTTGTGTTATCAAAGAAATTTTCATTCCACATTTCCGACGATCCAACGCCGATAATATCGAAGTCTGTTTGTAATTACACACATGTAATTTCTTTACAGATCTTTCATGTGTGTCTTGCAACAGTACTTCGTTTAGTAGCCACCATTGGTCCATGTATTGCCGTCCCCTTCCTATAAGCTCGCTGTTACCTTACTGTGTGTCCATCTTTCCATTCTAACCTTCATGTACGTAATTGTCTTCGGGGGTCAGTTCGAGTGGAGTTCCGTTCCTAAGTACACAGAAACAGTGATACCGTACGAGATGGTGCCCGAGTCTTCTCAGTTCAGTCCAGACGCTTTCGTCATTTTTATTGTTAATGTTAATGGTAATGGTAAGGTTAAGGTAGTCTGTTCAAGATTTGCCCTGTTCGCAGCCCGTCCGTCCTTCCTCATGATTTGTCCCCTTCACTTTCACTTTCTATTCAGTCATTCCTTATTGTATTTCGCCTCCTCCTCCTTCTCTTCCCTATCTATAGATCCGTAGCTCCCTGTGTGTAGACATATCACTTCACTGCCTGTTTGTTTTGGGCACTGGAACTAGGACACAGGAACTGCCTGTTTGTTTTGGGCACTGGAACTGGGGAACAGGAAGTGCCTCTTTTTTGGACACCTGGACTAGGACACGGGAAGCGCCTGTTTTGTTTTGAACATCTGAACTGGGACAAGGGAACTGCCCGTTTTGTTTTGGATATTTGAACTCGGACACAGGAACTGCCTATTTTGTTTTGGACTAGTCTGTTATTATTGACCCAGGCTCGTGGGGAACTAACCAATGGCACATTGGAAATATTCGATCCGTCCTTGCGTCTTCTGCTACCCCCCTCCCTTCCCTTCACCCTTTTTGCCTCCTAAGTATGTAGTAAGTTTATAGTAACATCAGCGCTTGGTTTCATTCTTCGCTGTTGTGATATGCAGGTCGGTTCCATCCTTCTGTGCACGCGGTCAGATTGCAACGTTCGAATGGATTTACGTGTGAGACAAAATTACACAACGAAATGAGTGTTGCCAGTGAAGTGAAAAAGCGTATGTTGATTAATTTTGTAGTTTAATGGAAGCCCGTAGCTTTGTGTTTCCAAGAAATGTTTAGTTCTTTTATTAGCACTTCGTAAAATGAATTCTTAGTGTCTGTGATTATCGTTTAATTGGTTCTAAATTTCGGTCTTGCTGAGTACGGTGATGTGTTCTGACGCCTGCTGCCCTCGAGCTCGTTTTCGGCTGAGCTTCCATCCTTGTTTAATACGCAGTAGTCGATATATTCCAATTCAGATTCTACGTCAGAGCGATGCGTTTCTTGAATTCATCAATATTTGGTCATTAGCTAATTAGTTGACGCATGTGATGGTTAAATATCGATGCACTCGGGATATTCATGAGACAGTAAACATAAAATGCCTGTTTAGAAGCTTTTTTATAAACTTAAGACGTGTATTTTGAAATAATTAAGTTCATCTTAGCTACATTGGCAGAATTAAGCACTCTGATTGTACTTAAATATCTTGTGTTTTTATGTTCTTGTAACATTTTGTGTTTTTATGTTCTCGTAACATTTTGTGTTTTTATGTTCTCGTAACATTTTGTGTTTTTATGTTCTCGTAACATTTTGTGTTTTTATGTTCTCGTAACATTTTGTGTTTTATGTTCTCGTAACATTTTGTGTTTTTATGTTCTCGTAACATTTTGTGTTTTTATGTTCCCGTAACATTTCTCGCTGTTCAACGCTCGTTTCTTGCCGCGGAAGCCCTGGTTCAGCCCGAGGGCTAAAGGCACAGGAGAACGTTATTGTCTGAGTTTATTCTGTCCCCCCATTCCCCCATACACGTAAGTCCACCATTGCTGCCCCCCCTCCTCCAATTTGGGCTAGAACCCCAACAGCTGGAACTTTGCAGCAGTCTGTCTTCATGCGGAGCTTCATCTTTGACCCTTCACTTGGGTCGCCTCAGAATGAAGACAGTTTTGCAACGTGTCTTCTTGAATGTGACGCAATGTAGTTTAGTGGATATGTTCCGATGTTTCGGACAAACCTATCCCCATTCTGAAATCTCCTTTACTCTGTGAATGTAGGTAACAGTTTTCTCCGAAACGGTGGCACTTATGTACCAAATAACACGGCGTTACATACCGTGATAGGCTAATTTTTATGCAAGATTTGAGGTTTCCGCAACTGTGACTATGAATATTAGCGCCATCAGTGATGTGGTGCCGTGTATTCTGGTAGAAAATTTAATCTTCAGAGCAATTTATTTTACCCTCATGATGGTATGTTGTTTCTTATAAAAATATGTAAATACCAGACTACACGGCGTCACATTCGTGCTCAACGCCGTTAGAATGTCAAATTATTCTTATTTTAGTTTTCTTCATTATAGATACACAATGGCCTTGAGTGAATATCTTAGAGGAGGCTTCTAGAACTGTTGTTTAAGTAGGGCAGAAATTACACTCCATAGTATTCGAGAACTCGGTATAGCAGCAGTAGTGGTTTCGGTATAACAGCAGTGGTGGTTTCGGTATAACAGCAGTGGCGGTTTCGGTATAACAGCAGCAGTGATTAGTCAAGAAGAATTAAGTGATCTGCTGTAACGTGCATAAAGCGTCTGATTAAATCGATTGAAGAAACTGCAAGTGACGTTTCGGCATATCTAGAAAGGACTCTCAACATTTACAATGACACCACCACTTACAAAGAAGAAGTGTAATGCTACTATCAAGGGTGAGTGAGGGTTTACGCACTTCTTTATCCGTGTAGCTTTTGTTCTGTTTGTTATTTTGTTTCGTTAGTGGTTTTTAGTCACGACAAATCCAGACATTACTTTCTGTTACTAGAATATTGTTTTGGTTGTTGTCTGTCGTGTGGCCATCCAATGTCATTTCTAATTTGTGGTGCCACTACTGCATTTACCCACGGCCCACCCTCTATCCTGTACAAGTGGTACAGGGTGTCTTTCCCGGGGTTAAAGCGGCCGAGGCGTGACGACCATCCTCACCTTTCTAACTCCGAGGTTAAGAAAAGGATAGATCTGTACGCCTACTCCCCCCTCTGCCTTCTTAGTGTGTCGTAGGGAGAACCGTACTGCCGCGCTATACTGGAGGGGACTGAAGTACACCACGGATAGAATTCCATTCCTGGGACGAGATTTGAAACCGGCACTCTTCGAATACGAACCACTTGACCACGGAATGAGACACATTTGACCCCACTCAGTACATCTAGTAATGACGCCTGAAAGCTAGGAACGTACATAACTCCTATAATGTAAACAAATAAGAACTGGTTACGTCGACTGCAAGATTGACGGCTGGACGCTTTTGCATGCTATAACAATAAAAATATAAAAAAAACTCGTCTTTCTTCACTTTATTGACTTTTCTCTTCTCTTGCATGGATTCAGTTTGCAGGTCAAGCATTCCACGATACTTGTTTCCCTTCATTTTCCTGTCACTAACATTTCACCAGTTTTCAGTGTTTCTGTCAGTCTGTGACAATAACGTCTGTCTGCTTGTGATATCATTTGTGTAACTTGTAAGAGTTTTTGCACGAATCACAGAACTACACTGTGATAACAGGCGGATGTCACAGGTGGCCAGAGTCGGTGTCTTGTTGTTACATGTCTCTCATGCTCAAGAGTTCCCGTGTTGGAATGTCACGCCGCAAGTTTTATGTTGCTCATACCGTGCATCTTCCCACAATTAATACATGAACCAATTTATACAATGAATAAAATACATTCAGAAGCAAGTATAAGACTGCTACATGTTTCGGCGTCGAGGTGCCATCATCAGGGAGTTATTCTGAACAAAGCAGTACAAGGCTAACACATCTATTTAGGTACTCTGTCGTTTCGTAGTCCTTCCCTCTTCTACCTGCCTGTTCACAGCAGGTGTCGAGGTTGTTTACTTTCACTTGATCACACTCAGACACACACCACAGTCGGTAGGACTCCTCTGGACGGGTGATTGGCCCGTCGCAGAGACCTCTACTTGACAACACAAACACTGTACAAGAGACAAACATCCATGCCCCCGGTGGGTTTCGAACCCACGATCCCAGCAAGCGCTCGGCCGAAGACCTACGCCTTAGACCGCGCGGCCACTGGGACTGGCCAAGTACTGTGTCGTCCTTATTCAAACTGTATACCACAGCCTGACGCGACACGCACCATACACTCTAGCAGGAGATCAGCTTCGGATGATAATAGACCGAGATTTATGTTTGTGTGCGTGTTACATAAAGATTGTAAACAACTGGGGACTTCTACCTAGAATGGCTCACTTCATAGTTTTAAATTTAAAAAAAAACTGTAATTTATGTTTAAAGTCGTGTATTTTAGAATTTTAATATTTTAAACATTTTAAGGAGGGAGACACGGTCCCTAGATAAGCGTGTTGGCATTGTACTACTTTGTTCTGAGTAACTCCCTGATGATGGCACCCCTGGTGCCGAAACATGTAGCAGTTTCATACTTGTTTCTGAGTGTATTTTATTCAGTGCCTAAGTTGGTTGATGTATTGAATAGGCAGCAGTACGGCTAACCGGATGACAGGCTTTGCCGAGCAGATTGCAGTATTCCGAGATTTAGTACCCTGCAGTTTGGTAGAGAGGCACCAAAGTTTAGGAGCAGACTTACACACAAAACTACACGTCATCATGTAGATACTTAGCTGGGTATAGTTACAGTTAGGCAATAGCCTCTTCCTTCCAAATCCTTCCCAAATCAACATGCGTGGATCTTCCATCCATCTGACGCTATATAGTGTGAGACAAAGCCAGCGTCGAAAAATGAAACAGTAAATAAAGGTGTGTAGGTGATTTGGAGGTGCGTACCAGGTTGCGTATAGGGGTTGTCGTTTGCATTTGAGAAGGCAGCAGACAGAGAGGGGAAACCCCGGAATGAAAGAAAGAAAGAAAGAACTAGAGAAGCAAAGAACTTAAGTAAAATCGATCCATTATGGTAAGACAGAATGACAAATGTAAGAACGATGTGCAGAAGAATCGGAAGAAGACAAAAAGAACCAAAGAGAAATGCGTAGGACGTTAGCAAAGAACGAACTGCAGGAGACATATAATATATATGTATGTATATATATGTGTATATATGTATATGAAAGAAAGAAGTAAATGAATTTATAGTAGGAGGAATTACTGCTAGCGAAATCAAAAGCATTGGCATAAAAGAAAATAAAGAGAACTGAAAAGATTCGCAGAAATTTTAATACAGTAAAGAAGTAGAGACTGACTCGCTAACAAAGAAAGAAAATAATATATTTTTTATTATCCCTTGACTGTGAAAGGTATTACATAATGGAGTCGCGACCTAACAATTGTAGCAAAGCTGCGGTATTTGTGCGTAGGTGGCATTCTGCGTACTGTGTTATCGCACGACGATCCACGTAGCAGAATATGCCCGTTGGACGCTCAACCTACGCACCGTTTTGTTGCCCCACCCTAGTGTACCCCACCCCCATGTAATGGAATATGGTCTTCAAGGTTAAGTTCGTATCGAGTGGGTGTAATGAATTTGGCCCCGTCTGTAGTCACCGTAGTCGAAAGTAGAGTTCTTGGAAGATGCAGCCAACTGACACACTGACGGATATCAGCTGCCCAGGGTCTTTCTAAATTGTACTCTTGAGGTCACCGATACTACCCACTGCTTAAGGTTAATCGCATTTTGGGGGGTTATAACTTTATAGGTGTGAGCTGCGTTGTGGACGTTTCGTAGGAATGCTGCCTCTGTCTTCAGTACTGAAATTACGTGAACCCAACACAAATTAACCTTTTAAAGACGAAGCGTATCTGTTTTATATAAGGACCCAGTGCGTACCGCGCTGTAAACACTCTCCACTTCGGTTATAAAAACCAATCTCTTAATGTTTTATAAGGCAAAAGTTGCTGTTTGTTCTGATATCCATACAAAACACATAAACGCAATGTGGGCACCACGTAGAATTTTTTAATGTTAAACCTGGTCGTGTGTAAAGCTACCGCTAGGCTTTAAAAGGTTAACTGTACGACTGATGGTCAGACGGTCCGTCTCGGTACTGAAACTTTTGGTCTTGTGATCTGTAAGGTTGCACTTTTGTGTTACGAGAATAAGCAATGAAAGCTAACTGGATTCCATGTGGGATTTGTGGTGGACGAAATGGCACTGGGACATTTCATCCCCAGTACTTCCATTTTCCCCAGTCAATTTCATTCCAGCGGTGCTCCGTTACACGGAAAAGCGAAAAAACTAATCACCATCGTCACAGGGTGGCACAGTAAGCCTCAAGGCTGCGGTCCGCCCGTAGCATCTGCTTCGGAGCCATCCGCCATAAAGAAAGCTCACCGGATTGGTCACATCTTGCGTAGGAACTGCCTTCTGAAAGACGTTACTGAAGGGAAGATAGAAGAAAGGGTATAAGTGACGGGAAGACTAGGAAGAAGACGTAAACAGCTAATGGATGCCCTTAAGGAAACGAGAGGGTATTGCATTATTGAAAGAGGCAGCATCAATCGCGCCGTGTGCAAAACTGGCTTTAGGACTGTCGGTGGGCCTGTCGTTAGACAGACTATGGAATGAGTGATGGAAAGGAAACGTCTGGCCGTTTGCTCATGGCTTAATGTTTGTTTATTCACCAAATATTTGCCGTGTTAAGTGTATACAAAATAGCGTACACGATAACACTCTGAGATACACAGTGTTACTGACTGCGCAGAACAGAGTCGAAGCTGCTAGTTCCTCAGCTAGCCACCGTGATGATAATGTCGCGTCATTGGTCCCTGCCCTGAGCGATATTATTACAGCTCACACCCAATAATCCTATATGTCAGATCCATGTTAATATTATCCTCTAAATGATGCAAGAGTTTCTTTGTGTCGTGTCTTTCTCACCAAAAATCTCCTGTCTGTCACGTGTCCCACAGTACCGCCGATGTCACCCACCTTGATTGGATCACTCTAATCATGTTTTCGGAGTGTTTGCCCTGTTTCATATATTGGTATGTCATACACGTATGTAGCCGACCCCAGTGGCCGCGCGGTCTAAGGCGTGGGTCTGCGATCTTTCGCTTGCTGGGATCGTGGCTTCGAATCCCACCGGGGTTACTGTTATTTATTTGGACTGCAAATGTGTTTGTACCCGGTGGCAGGGGTACTACAGTAAGACACAACACACAAAATAACACATATCACACAAAATTACAATATCTGTCTCTTGTGAGTGTTATGTGTTGTCAGGTAGAGGTCTCTGCGACGGGCCGATCCCTCGTCCAGAGGAGTCCTACCGTGTGTGGTGTGTCTGAGTGTTATCGTGAAGCCTCGATAATGAGGAGGCCCTGGCCCACTAGGGGCTGTTGCGCCATTAAAAAAGATACACGTATATAAGGCGCCTGTAAGTCCAGGCTGTTTGTGGCAGACCATGCCTTATCTCAGTTTGCTTTCCTCTAGTGGCAGCTTAAGTCATTTTAACTGACTTAAACCTGACCTTCGTCTAATTTAAGCCTCTTATATTTTCGTGAGATGCGGTCTTGTTAGAAAGATAGGTGACCACTCACACAACGACAAGAGAGGGAGGAGCTAAGGTCTGGTGTGGCCCAATAGGACGGAAATTATTAATAAATCTTTACAGCTCCTTCCGCTTCCGTAGGACTGATTGGCCATCATCATTTATTCCCGCTGCATCCTCACTTCGCTTAAAGCATGAAGATGGAGGCAGAATGTGTCTCCGAAACGTCCTAAACACGCCTTTCCCACGCGGTATACACTAAACCACGACTAACGGTCACCGTGAGTCAACACGAGAGCCTCAGTTCGGCAGTGACAAACACGGGGCCACGCCCTGGAGCTGAGTATGCTACTTGTGACCACATGGTTAATTGGCTGCGTTCTGGGCCACCCCATTAGTGATTCACTTCGAAATAAGTAACCTACAAAACAGGGGAAGTAAGGAGTCGCGTTCTTTTCTTCTTCACAGTTTAAAATCGAGTATCGCTTAAATTGCGTGATGTCGTGGCTTTCATTTTCTTTGGGAAAAAATTAAAGTGACTGGAAATGGAGCAATTTATATTCCTTTACTGTGCTTTTATGTGTCTGCCTGGCCCTCTTTTTTCTTTCATCATTACATTTTTATGTACGAGAGGAGACTATAAGAAAATTTTAAAATTAATAGTAGAAACGTTCTTGGAATTACATCTGATCTCACCACTTCAAGAATGCAATTTACGTCTGTTGCCGTCGTTTCTGAATATTTGAACCTGACGACATTTTTCGAACATTTCTTGAGCTCGCTTCTTTATGTTGTTATTTAACACTTGAGTCTAATTACGAAGTATTGCCTAATAAGTTACGTAATTTTCTTCGCGTTGATTTTGAAGTGAACTCTCGTTTTTCAGCGTGCAATTAACGTACGTGCTTTTATTGTCTTTGTACGTATTTTCCGCAGTATTGTTACAGCACGAGTGAGGAGCAAAGACTGAGGGTGTTCGAGAATAGGGTGCTGAGGAGGATATTTGGGCTTAAGGGGGACGAGGCGACAGGGGAGTGGAGAAGACTACATAACGAGGAACTTAATGACCTATACTCGTCAACAAATATTGGGGTAAGCAAATCGAAAAGAATGAAACGGGCGGGGCATGTAGCACGTATGGGGGAAAAGAGAGATACATACAGTATTTTGGTGGGGAGACCCGAGGGAAGGCAACCACTTGGGAACCCCCAGGCGTAGATGGGAGGATAATATTAAAATGCATCTTCAAGAAGTGGGATGGGGCATGGACTGGATTGAGCTGGCTCACGATAGGGGCAGGTGGCGGGCTCTTGTGAATGCGGTAATGAACCTCCGGGTTCCATAAAATGCGGGGAATTTCTTGACTAGCTGAGAAACTATTAGCTTCTCAAGAAGGCCTCTGCTCCATGGCGTTAGTTATTTAGTTAGTTAGTTAGTTATGGTAACATCACACCCCTTTTTGTGCCTGAAATTAATGTACGTTATATATAAAGATTCGGTACGTACCTCATAGAGAACACTGTCCTTTTATTAGAGAGAACCGTCGGTTAGTGTTATACGGGGAAGTACCGCTCCTTGTTGTAGGCATCACACCGAACACATGAAGATACTGCGTGGAGGAAATGTGGCAGCTGGATGTTAAAACCTGGTGGCGCACTAATAACCCACTTGGCTTTAAAAGGTTACTATAAACCAGACGCTTTTTCTCTAATAATTTCCAATTTCTAGACACTTTTAACGTATTGTTTTACAAAAGAAGTATGAATTTGTTTCCTGTAGTTTTGTATGGTGTGAAATTTGATCTCTTACTCTGTATATAAGCAACATAGAGTTAGTGTGTTCCATGCTGAGGATAATACTAGAACGCGTTAGAGATGAATTAACAGGAGAATGGAGAGAATTACTTAAAGAAGAGAGTCATTTCACTCTCTGTAAAAAAAAAACGACGCGCTCCAGTTGACATTATTGCTTCGTATGTGGGAGCTTCGATTCTAAATATCACATTAGCCGGCTTCTGATGCGCATGCGTGACTCGGCTTTCTGCTGTAGAAACCATCGTAAGTGTCGCTTCTTCGTCTTTCTGTATGGATGTTCTTGACTTTCCTCAGTCCCTCCATGTAATTGATGGAATACTACCGTTAATTAGGATACAGCTACCTAGTATATCGCTTCCATCTTATTATTTACCCATCATACCTGCAACTGTGTGCTATATAATATTAATAACTTTAAAACATAATTAAGTAAATTAACCCTGTAAAGACGAAGCGTATCTGTTTTATATAAGGACTCAGTGCGTACCGCGCTGTAAACACTCACCACTTCGGTTATAAAAACCAGTCTCTTAATGTTTTATAAGGCAAAAGTTGCTGTTTGTTCTGAGACCCGTACAAAACATATAAACGCAATGTGGGCACCACGTAGAATTTTTTAATGTTAAACCTGTTGGTACGTAAAGTTACCGCTAGGCTTGAAAAGGTTAATAATGAATAAACATAAAACTGTCAGTGCATGCCATGAGTGGAAGTGGTGGCATGGCGTTCTAGACTCGGTCATTATTAATTTCGGCACAGCATGGGAATGTTTACCTCCACGCCTCAGGCGCCTTACGAGTTGCAGAGGCCACTGGGTGTGCTCCGTAACCAGCCCACGCTGTTGAGAACGGATACATTTGTTTGTCCTGTCGGAATCGAGTCACGGTTCCTCGGACGTCCAGCCTGTCTTCTAACTATCTTGGCTTCAAATAAACGGTGACTTTTGTAAAATAAAACTTACGTATTATATACTGTATTATATATTAGGCATATAGAGTATATAATATATAATGTACATTATGTGTTATATGTATTACACTATATTATATATTAGGCCTATATGATATATATTGTATATCGAAATTATAAAATAGAGGCGGGTATGGTTGGCGCAACATGTAGCACACACGATTGCGTGCGCTGTGCGTGCAGCTTTTTAGTGGGAAGTGTGAAATGAGAAGAGAAATGGGAAGATGTAGGCGCAGATGAGAGGATAACATTAAATTAGATGTCAGATGATTGCATGAGTGGGTTTACCGCGCATCTAGCGTAAACAGTGATACGGGAATAAAATTGGTGCAGTTGTATTCGGGTGTCCCGAGTGTTGTACTCACGGTAGAGGTATGTCAGATTTTTAGTTCTTCTCGAGCTGACTGGGGGTGGGGGGGGGGGCCTGTCTGCTGGAATATTTGGCATAACCCTACTTAATCTGGAATAAACTTCCTATGCCTTCATCTTCAAGGCAAAATACGGTGGCAGGTAGATACATCCGAAACGTCGGTAACTTTTTGCCGCGTTACACGGTGTCATATCCCAGAAGACAGTACTCGACATGATAATTAACTGTTCAGTGACGTTCTTGGTGCACTGTACGGACCTATATTTCTTCACATGCTGTCGGCATCGGTGCACTGTACGGACCTATATTTCTTCACATGCTGTCGGCATCGGTGCACTGTACGGACCTATATTTCTTCACATGATGTCGGCATCGGTGCACTGTACGGACCTATATTTCTTCACATGCTGTCGGCATCGGTGCACTGTACGGACCTATATTTCTTCACATGCTGTCGGCATCGGTGCACTGTACGGACCTATATTTCTTCACATGCTGTCGGCATCGGTGCACTGTACGGTCGTGCTTATCACAAGTATAAAGCCCCTCCATCCTGGACGGTAGTTGGAATTTAAATTCCAGCAGCACTGGAGGATTAAACTTCGACTTGTAAGGGGTGGCCTGGAGTATCTTGACTGGCTGACTTGGCATCAGCACATTTTTAGCGGTGTGTAGCCCTGTCAACGAGATAATTCAGTAGGTCACGCCCTACTGTGTACGTGCTAACAGTAATGGTTTTGTAAGCACAGCTACCAATATACGATTGATTTCAGTTCTAAGGTTTGTCATTACCTTAAGTTTTGAAATGTGGTGCTGCAGAAGGATGGAGAAGATCAGTTGGACCGATCGTGTGAGAAATGAAGCAGTATCTATCAAGTGTCTATATAGTATATATACAGTATATACTATATAGTATATATATAAGTGTCTATACAGTATCTATGTAGTGTCAAGGGAGGACAGGTATATCCTAACTAACTCCATGGAGCAGAGGCCTTCTTGAGAAGCTAACAGTTTCTCAGCTAGTCAAGAAACTCCCCGCATTTTATGGAACCCGGAGGTTCGTTACCGCATTCACAAGAGCCCGTCACCTGTCCCTATCGTGAGCCAGCTTAATCCAGTCCATACCCCATCCCACTTGAAGATCCATTTTAATATTATCCTCCCATCTACGCCTGGGTCTCCCAAGTTGTCGCCTTCCCTCAGGTCTCCCTACCAAAATCCTGTATGCACCAGGAATATCCTACATACAATAAAAAGAAGGAAGACCGGCTGGATTGGTCACATCTTGCGTAGGAACTGCCTTCTTAAACACATGATTCAAGGAAAGCAAATGGAGGGATAGAAGGGAAGGGAAGATGAGGAAGGAGATGTAAGCAGCTACTGGATGACCTTAAGGAAACGAGAGGATACTGTAAATGCAATTACTGGCGATATCAGTTGGCAAGGGCGACCGCACCAGCATATGTAATGCAGAGTAGCTTTCAGTGACACTTGCAATTTTAAAAGTCGTCCTGAATTAAGTAAGCATTGCACAGCAATGAAACCCGTAAAGCATAAAGAAGAATTCTCAAATTTATGGTTGTTACACTTTGGTATAAGCCTAACTGGTGATGACACGCGGGGACGTTGTATGTGACTCCTTCAGATGTCGTTTATGGGCGACGCGTTAAAGAGCGCGTCTTCACCCGCCAAGACGGTTTCATGGTTCAAGCGGTTAGTTGTCGGCCTCTCACCGCGGAAGCCCGGGTTCCCTTGATGATTCCAGTGGCCGCGAAGTGTAAGGCATGGGTCTGCAGCCGTTCGCTTGCTGGGATCATGGGTTCGAATGCCGCCGGGGACATGGATATGTGTGTTGTGTTTGTTGTATAAATACAATAATATGAAACATAACTGAAATGAAGGAGGGGGGAAGGATTCAGAGGTACAACGCGGATCAAAGGAAGAAACAGGACGAGAAAAAAATCCAGGCCAGTCCCTTTGAGATTTGTTGTGTACAAAGTGACACTGGGACAGGTTGTCCTCCGAGTACATCGGTTCTTTCCCTGTCAGTATTATTCCACCAGTGTCCCATATTTGTTCACCTATCACCGACGGTATATAATTTTAACATTTTACAGCGTTATTAACCTTTTAAAGCCTAGCGGTAACTTTACATATCACCAGGTTTAACATTAAAAGATTCTACGTGGTGCCCACATTGCGTTTATGTGTTTTGTACGGATCTCAGAACAAACAGCAACTTTTGCCTTATAAAACATTAAGAGACTGGTTTTTGTAACCGAAGTGGAGAGTGTTTACAGCGCGGTACGCACTGAGTCCTTATATAAAACAGATACGCTTCGTCTTTAATGGGTTAAATCAAGCTTTTAAAAGAATTCGTCCCTCCCGTTCACCGGTGCTTCAAAAGCTCGACCAACTCAAAATACACACTGGAGGTGCTGCTGAATCAGTTAACGTGTAAGTATTTTCTAGTGTTGGAATGAGACTGTTTATGGTTTGGTGTAGACGTGTGGACAATCACAAGTGGGGCCTTAATGAAATCGCATAAACGTGAATCAAAACTTTGGGAGTTCTTTAGGATTTACAGATTTCATTTTTGTCTATATCTTACTTTATTTAGAATTGACTATTAAAATTATAAGAATCCTACACTCTTTGCCCTACACTGTAAATCCTGTCGTGATAAGAGACAAATGCATAACTTTTATTAAGGTTAAAGGCTGTACATACGACTGTCCGTGCTTTTATGAAAAAATAACTTAAAAACGTGTTTGACAAATGCCAAAAGAATACACGTTTTTAAATCAAAGAAATAATGGCCTTCTGTTATTTATGCTTCCCTTTATTGAAGAACGAGACAACAAAAAATAATGAAATACTTCTAGTTTTTTATCTAAGCGGACGTGAACAATTCGATTCCTTTTCAAGTTACAAGCGAGCACAGCTACAGGGATGCTGCGTGGTGCAGAGCAGGGTGTGGCGGGGACCAGAGGAGAGGGCGACAGTGTTGATCTCTTGCGGTGGGTGACGGAGTTACATGTCTAGCTGTGTCAGTCCGCATATGAGGGTTCTAGTGGCTACGTCACTTTACGCCCGGGACCCAGACGAAAACTCATCTAAAAACGAATAAATTTTTAAAAAATATATTAAAATCTCTGAAAGAGATATAGTTTAAAACATTCCGATGGGAAGAGCAGTTAATATATTTAATATATGTAAGGGATAATGTAATAAAATAATAGGCCATTAATTATAAATTACAGAAGTTTCAAAATATCTTAACTCGTTATTAAAAAGTGACACTTCCAAGTGGGGTTTGTTCCTTTTTGGTTCATTTCTACGTTCAGTTCCTTTTAGAATTCAATAGTTGGATCGTCTTTAGAGTCACTAATTCGTGATGTCGAATGACAGCGGAACAGAACCGGCTTCAACTGTGGATAGTTCAAGATTCGTCACCGAAAAAGTTGCTGAAGAAGGTGGGGTGATTTCGGGATCAACTGGGGGTAGTCCGGCATCAAAACATAGTAGCACTGGTGGTGGTGGTGGTGGTGGTGGTGGTGGAGGTGGTGGTAGTGGTGTTGAATGCGGTGGGAGTGATGCACCCCAAACAACAACAGCAGCAGCAGCAACAACAACAACATTAACATCTAATAAAGGGGGCGTACCGGATGGCAACTGTTCTTCAGGTGGCCCCCCTGACAAAGGTAAGGAAGGAAATAGCAGTGATCGGATAATAGTCACGTTTCATGTTAAGACACGTGCGTGTCTTATCATTAACTTTCGTGTATTAGCCCCTATACAGTCAGTGATTCTTCCGTGATCACGTCACGTGTCAATTGTGACCAGCAGGTTGTTACACAAGGTGTAAGGTCACGTTGCGGCTTTCGAAATACATAGCCATGTATAAGGTGTCTCGGGCTGCTTACAAGAACGTTATTGTTAACAGATTGGTGAGACGAGTAGAACAAATGTAATTATATGGAAATGTCATTAGAGGCATTGGCACACCCAAAAGGGGGACCTGTCGGGCTACAACCTGTCCCCAAAGTGACAATTAAAAAACCCAATTTGTAGACACTGTAATATCAAAAATTTTAAGTGGGCTACACTTCAGCCTGAATCAGCCATCGAAAACGGCTGGAATATTAAAAAATGTAATAAAAACGTAGGAATATGTAGATTTTTCTTTTTCGGTTAGTTTTAATTTTCCTTTGCAAGATAATTAGGTGGCGGCTTAGATTCTTACATGATTTGATTAATATAGTTTTTAAAATCAAACAAATTGTTTTTTTCTTTTTCGGTTTGTTTTAATTTTCCGCAACTAGATGTCGGCTCGAAGATTTTGACATGATCTTCATAACATAGTATTTAAAGTCAAGCAGTTTAGCTATATATCGCTTCAGGTGTCAGCCTGTGCCCCCCACCCGCCCCCCAAAAGAAAAACTTTTGTTTCGCCTTTGACGAGAGGAGAGTTACAGTGGGCTACATACGATCACTTGACACGTTAGAAGTAGCGTGTAGTGAGCATGGTGTACTCAAGCCGATAATTTGTGGTGATGGAATGTATAAATTCAGAAAAATACGGTTTGTTTGTATGAAGAAATAAAGACAAATTACTGCACAATGTCTGTGCTAGGAGGGTAATAAGGGGTGAAAATTGTACGGCCACTTTATGGAGGAATTTTCTAAATACAGATTTTATTTCCGACGTCAGAAGTTCGTTACGTAAATATTTTGACGTGTCAGAATTTGAAATGGTTTCAAAATTAGTGTTGTACGCGGAAACTTAAAAAGTGTAAACAAATAAGTGCAATTTTAACTATTGTGATTAATGTATATAAGCAGAGACGCTTGAATTTTAGAATTGGAACTCTTTCGACGAATTAATTTGTTAATTTGTATTTACATATAATTAACACATATCTCGGTAAAACTAGGAACACACATGTGGGACGGCAAGGTAGTTCCAGCTCACGGTTATTTCACCAGACAAAGAGAATATTCACGGACAACTACGTCGGAAATTTTGTTTTTTGATACTGGAGATTTGACTGTTAAATTAGGTAAATGCATATTTATATATAGCTTAAAAATTACAAATTATACATAAAAATTACGCGTGATAAAACACTTATCACTGAAATAATATGCAAGGTATTTTATCGCTTAGTTTTGGAATGTCTCAAAGCATTTGAATTACGCAGAGTACAGCCACCTTCAGATGCTGCTGCTGCTGCTGCATCTCATGTCACAACCGTATCCTACTTCCTGCCGCACACCTGAATGTGTTACGAAACTGTAAAGGAGAAACGTACTGATGTTTATTTCTTAGGTCTGTAAACATGCACGGTCACCGTGGCTGTTGAAGCGTCGTGCAAGTACTGTGGTGAAGCTTACGGGTGGTCTTCGGGTTTCCGTATCGGATGTTCCCTGTTAATTACATCAGTAAACGTGAATTTTTTTTATCGTAGTTCCTATCAGTGTTTGGTTTAAGTTAGTGTACTTGATGTTGAAAAGGAAATCAGCACAATTCCGGGCGCAGAACGTGTATTCCTGCTTGTGCTTGTAGTTCTTATCAGTTAACCCTTTAAAGACGAAGCGTATCTGTTTTATATAAGGACTCAGTACGTACCGCGCTGTAAACACTCTCCACTTCGGTTATAAAAACCAGTCTCTTAATGTTTTATAAGGCAAAAGTTGCTGTTTGTTCTGAGATCCGTACAAAACACATAAACGTAATGTGGGCACCACGTAGAATTTTTTAATGTTAAACCTGGCGGTACGTAAAGTTACCGCTAGGCTTTAAAAGGTTAAAGACGAAGCGTATCTGTTTTATATAAGGACTCAGTGCGTACCGTGCTGTAAGCACTCTCCACTTCGGTTATAAAAACCAGTCTCTTAATGTTTTATAAGGCAAAAGTTGCTGTTTGTTCTGAGATCCGTACAAAACACATAAACGCAATGTGGGCACCACGTAGAATTTTTTAATGTTAAACCTGGCGGTACGTAAAGTTACCGCTAGGCTTTAAAAGGTTAAAGACGAAGCGTATCTGTTTTATATAAGGACTCAGTGCGTACCGCGCTGTAAACACTCTCCACTTCGGTTATAAAAACCAGTCTCTTAATGTTTTATAAGGCAAAAGTTGCTGTTTGTTCTGAGATCCATACAAAACACATAAACGCAATGTGGGCACCACGTAGAATTTTTTAATGTTAAACCTGGTGGTACGTAAAGTTACCGCCAGGCTTTAAAAGGTTAAGAGGTATTAGAGACAATATAGCTGCATATGCGTAAGCGAAATGAACCCACAAGTTAGAGAAAGTACTGAAATTTTTGCTTAGCTTTTGCGCGGTGTTGGTGGTTAGTTTTTACCGACGTTTCGGGACAACGTATCGATCCCATTTTCAAGGGCCAAGGCGTCCAATAATATGTCGAGTGTTGGACCATATGTTGTAGCAAAACGTCGGTTGTAAAACAACTTACGTCGCGTAACATCTCAAAAAAGTCGAGATCTTAAGTACACGGCGTCGTAAACCTGAAGTTTCCTGTACAGAAGATACTGTCGGATAGAGAATTAGGCTTGCTTGCCCCTTCTCGAAGTGCGGCATACTCTTTACTCTGAATCCAGCACAATACCTGGCTGGAAGTGAAGTCCAAAATAGGGTTCAAAGCTGTGATAATGTGCCAACCGACCAGAAATAGCAATATTTGGGACTCGTGACTGAAATACGAAACTTGAAGTACTCTCAGACAAAATGCTGGTGACGGCTTGACAAGAAAATCTTTGATTTTAGGCTTCCGCCACGATATCGATGAGATCTTGCGCTCTTCTGCGGTGTTACGTAGCGTCGAGTGGTAATCCTTTACCGACGTTTCGGGGCAACGTATCGGTCCCATCTTCAAGGGTCAAGAAGTCGAATGAAGCAGGACTTATTATTCTAAGAATAATTCAGCGAGATATTATCATAAATGGATTTCTTTACCCTTGAAGATGGGACCGATACGTTGTCCCGAAATGTCAGTAAAAGATTACCACTCGACGCCGTATAACACCCCAGAAGAGCGCAGATCTCAAGCAAATCCTTACTTAGTCATAGTAGTCACTTGGGATAGAAACCGGACGTTAAGTATTGAATACTGCGGTCTATCCTTCGAGGCTACTGTTGGAAATTTTTATGGTTTTATAAATGGGCTAAGAAAATAAGTACAAAATGTTGATCATTTATGGGGCAGCTGTGATGTCTTTGAAGTGGATTCATTTTTTGTCATTTAGCAAGATTTTGAAGAGTGGCGCATATCTCTGCCATATCTGTGTCTTCCTCCTGTATCTTTAAGCAGATAAGTTCATCTAATAAATGTTCTGATAAGCTGATAGTCACTCAGAGAGTCGAAGTATTCCCTACTTTGTATGGCAGCTGCACCCTCATTATCGTCTACAAACAATTCAGCCACTGAGAAAGTTGAATCATTCATTCTGTATGACCATACCATCAACGCATTTTCTCTGTGCCTCTGATCACTATTGAACCAACCTCACTTTCTTTTTATTAAGTATTTATTTCATACTGTATTTACCCTTTTCACCTGTTGGTACCTTAACCTTTTAAAGCCTAGCGGTTACTTTACATACGACCAGGTGTAACATTAAAAAAATTCTACGTGGTGCCCACATTGCGTTTATGTGTTTTGTACGGATCTCAGAACAAACAGCAACTTTTGCCTTATAAAACATTAAGAGATTGGTTTTTATAACCGAAGTAGAGAGTGTTTACAGCGCGGTACGCACTGAGTCCTTATATAAAACAGATACGCTTCGTCTTTAAAGGGTTAAATTATATTCAAACCGTCTTTATTTTATTTCTCAGTTTTTCAGTGCCCAGATTTCACCGCTGCCTAACATCATACTTTAAACCATGCTGTAAACTTTGTCTTAATTTACTTGCTTGTATTTTTATTCCCTGTGATGTTCCTTTCTTCGCTGCCCTGCCATTTACATTTTGTTTTTAATGTCTCATGTGCTTCAACTTTATTATCAGCTTTAAACCTTTAAAGACTAAGATTAACCTGAATTACAGTTAAAGATTCAGCTCGTACAGCGCAGTAAATATTCCAGCCCTATTATGAAAACGAGGCTCTTAATGCTGTACAGGGAAATAATCGCTGTTTGTACTGAGATCCATACAAAACACATAAATGCACTGTGTGGGCAGAACGTGGCATGTTTAGGCGCGTTTGAAAAATTGCAAACAGCGGCCAGGAGCTTCGTCATGTCTCTTTGTCCGTCCGTCCGCATGGAACAACTCGGCTTCCACTGGACTATTGTCATTAAATGTGATATTTGAGGATTTCTAGAAAATATGTCGAGAAGTTTGTAAATTTGGTCAAAACCTGACAGGAATAACGGGTACTTTACATGAACACGTTTGTACATTTATGATAATATGTCGCTTAATTCTTCTTAGAATGAGAAATGCTGTAGACAAATGTGGTAGAGAAAATCAAAACTTTATATATTCAGTTACATTTTCTCCAGAATCTATATACTTTAAATTTTTAAGCCATGTTTCATTATTTCTCATCGTTGCCATGTTTACAATTTTTTACTTAACATTTCTTATATATTTTCTGTATGTAAGGAAAATGAGGCCTTTTCTGCCTGCTGCACAAATTGGAAAGGGGCGTTACTGCACTCGTCATAAATACATGTTGCCTGCTTACAGTCTAGGCAATAGAGATATCTTCGGCTCTCTAGATATGTCTAGATATGTAGTGGTAGCGTGCTGTCGTCCTGTATTTACATTGTATATCGTTCTAACATTTCGCATGTGTTATAGACAACTGCATGGAAGCACTTATTGTATTACATCGGAGTGTCGTTGAAAAGAAGGACTGAAGCCCGATCGACCGGTTTGTTTGATGAGCCGGTTTCTGGCATCTATAATGCTGGCACTTAATTGGTGTTTGTCACGTTGTTTGGGGTAAGTTCATCAATGTTGCCGAATTAGCACCAAAGTAATAATTTTAAATCTGAAACGTGAAAATATCATTTTTCTCTCTTGCTGTACTGTTCACGGTGTCGTGGTGACCCGTGACAAATATTTGAAATTAGTGTTATCACTTCGTGGGTCAGTGCAATTTAAATATATTTATATATATATCTTTATAACAACCAACAAATGCACTAGATAAAATACGTACACGATGTATATGAAAGACCCCTACACATGTTTCGACAAAAAGTTTTCAGTTCTATTGTCTTCCTATGTGATGCACCCCTTGAGGATGACATCTTGTTATCGAAACATATGTAGGGGTCTTTAACCCTTTAAAGACGAAGCGTATCTGTTTCATATAAGGACTCAGTGCGTACCGCGCTGTAAACACCCTCCACTTCGGTTATAAAAACCAGTCTCTTAATGTTTTATAAGGCAAAAGTTGCTGTACGTTCTGAGATCCGTACAAAACACACAAACGCAATGTGGGCACCACGTAGAATTTTTTAATGTTAAACTTGGTGGTACGTAAAGTTACCGCTAGGCTTTAAAAGATTAATGTACGTTATGTATGTATTTTATCTATTAAATTGTTTGGTTGTTATGTAGCTTGTGTAAGGGGCACGGTGTATATAATATAAAAAATAATATATACAAGTATCTCTCTCGATTCTTTGGTAACTTTACACCGTTTCGTTGCTTGTATAGTCGAGACAAATTTATAGTTTATACACCGAAAAACAGTTGATAAATACAATCAAAGAGACACAGATAAAAGCTCTTTTCGATCATGGAGACAAAAAGAAAGCCTTGGTTCATTGCCAGGTACAGCATGAGAGTCCCAGGAACGACATCACAGTATTGGTTCGACAGTCATTTCCTAGCATCGGTTGTCCAAAGTAATGGTGGATTTAAACGAGCATTGTTGTCAAACTTGGAAAAGGAGTTGAGGGAATTTGTCATTAGGCTGAAGGTGATGTTCAGAGGGGTACTTGGAGGTGAATTTGGAAAGCTTGACTTCGAAATTTCAGAAGCAAACGATCTGCAGCGTGCTTTTGACACGGCTCCTGACTGGCTCGGAACCTTCATGAAACCCAACAAAATAGGCAACTAACTAACTAACTAACTAACTAACTAACTAACTAACTAACTAACTAACTAACTAACTAACTAACTCCATGTAGCGGAGTCTTTCTTGAGAAGCTACCAGGTCCTTAGCTAGTCAAGAAGTTCCCCGCATTTTATGGAACCTGAAGGTTTATTGCTGCATTCACAAGAGTCCGATACCTGTCCCTATGCTGAGCCAGCTCAGTCCGTACCTCCTCATCACACTTCTTGAAGATACGTTTTAATATTATCCTCCCATCTATGCCTAGGTCTTCAAAGCGGTCTCCTTCCCTCAGCTCTCCGCACCAGAACCCTGTACGCACCTCCTCTGTCTCCCATCCCTGCCAAAAAGGCAGACAATGTACGGATAATATAACATTGTGGCTTTTTCGGATCTTTGCTGTGGTCAACGAACGTATTATCCAAGCCATTTTGCTTGAATAACTTGTGCAGCGAAAAGACAGACGAATATTCAGAGTGCTGCCATGGAAAAGGAACAGTGAGTTCTAATTTGTTTTGTTGAGTTGCGTGTGTCAAAACGTAATCAGGTCTCCTTGTAAAGTGCCGAACACTTTTAACCGATTTTAACCAAACTTAATTCTCTCAGCAGATTTTAACAACAGTCCCCAACGTAAAATATCACGAAAATCCGTTTGGTAGAAGCCGAATTTTTCCATGAGGATTCACAGATATGATGAGGCTAATATTCGCTTCTCGCATTTTTGGAAAAGCGCCTAAAATGTCTTCCACTTCACGCCACGGAAGGAACCAGTAGGGTCCAATTCGCAGAATTCACAGGGTCATAAGTTATGTGACTGACAAAGACAGAGAAATCAGAGAGGAACAAAATTTTTGGGAAGATATGTACTTAATGTCGATGAATTTCAACTGGTTTTCAGCTGTTCAGACACCCAGTAAGGTTACGGCAGAACGGGGAACGGAAAAGTTTTGGTTTTCAACTGTTCAGACACCCAGTAAGGTTGCGGCAGAACGGGCAACGGAAAAGTTTTGGTTTTCAGCTGTTCAGACACCCAGTAAGGTTACAGCAGAACGGGGAACGGAAGAGTTTTGGTTTTCAAGCGTTCAGACACCCAGTAAGGTTACAGCAGAATGGGGAACGGAAAAGTTTTGGTTTTCAACTGTTCAGCCACCCAGTAAGGTTACAGCAGAACGGGGAACGGAAAAGTTTTGGTTTTCAAGCGTTCAGACACCCAGTAAAGTTGCAGCAGAACGGGGAACGGAAAAGTTTTGGTTTTCAGCTGCTCAGACACCCAGTAAGGTTACAGCAGAACGGGGAACGGAAGAGTTTTGGTTTTCAGCTGTTCAGACACCCAGTAAAGTTACAGCAGAACGGGGAACGGAAAAGTTTTGGTTTTCAGCTGCTCAGACACCCAGTAAGGTTACAGCAGAATGGGGAACGGAAAAGTTTTGGTTTTCAACTGTTCAGCCACCCAGTAAGGTTACAGCAGAACGGGGAACGGAAAAGTTTTGGTTTTCAAGCGTTCAGACACCCAGTAAAGTTGCAGCAGAACGGGGAGCGGAAAAGTTTTGGTTTTCAGCTGCTCAGACACCCAGTAAGGTTACAGCAGAACGGGGAACGGAAAAGTGTTGGTTTTCAACTGTTCAGACACCCAGTAAGGTTACAGCAGAACGGGGAACGGAAAAGTTTTGGTTTTCAAGCGTTCAGACACCCAGTAAAGTTGCAGCAGAACGGGGAACGGAAAAGTTTTGGTTTTCAAGCGTTCAGACACCCAGTAAAGTTACAGCAGAACGGGGAATAGAAAAGTTTTGGTTTTCAAGCGTTCAGACACCCAGTAAGGTTGCAGCAGAACGGGGAACGGAAAAGTTTTGGTTTTCAACTGTTCAGACACCCAGTAAGGTTACAGCAGAACGGGGAACGGGAAAGTTTTGGTTTTCAAGCGTTCAGACACCCAGTAAAGTTACAGCAGAACGGGGAAAGGGAAAGTCTGTAGATGAACTGCTGGGATGGGGGGCCGGGGGGGGGGGACATGTAACTGTTACGGTCAGAACATAAACACAGTTTAATATTTTAATGCTTCAATTTTTTATGTTGTCGGTTTACTCTTGTGTGGTTAAATTTATAACAGAGTGTCTTGTTGCTTAACTGTACCTTCTTTTTTTAATAGTTTCCATTCCGTGCTGGTATCTGATAACGAAGATATGTAAACCAACTCCAGTGAATCTATGTAAATAACATATTATAATAAATAGACAACATACAGTGTTGGAGTTTGTTTATATATCGTATACCTTCTTTGCTGGACGAACTGTCCCGGGAGAACGGGGCAAGTACAAAAGTTGCAACACTGTTATCAAACAACGTTTCTTGCCGGACTGCCATGTTGTTATGCAAGTATTAACATTCTGCTCAGTATATAAATATTAACTTCAGTTAACATACCCGAATTTTGCGCTTTAACTACGGTGTTTTGTTCTGTCAAAGCGTTTTCATTAACATGCCGATCTTGCCCCGTCTTCCCCTACGTCTGTGATTCTCTTCTTTACTAAATTTCACTTGGATGTCTCAGACCGTTCATTGATTCTTCCCATCACGCCGGAAGCTACTGAAGTTTTGCACGGCGCCATGTTGTTATTTTACATTTGATAACAAATTATCTCAAACCTTTGAAGACAGAAATTAATCTACAATTAAATTACATAAAGGGTAATTGGCACGTCACAGAGAAAGCTACGCTGCCATTGGAAAGAACAGTGGATCGGTGCCATTCAAGCAAATAATCTCGTTCCATTGTAAGAAACATATGAAATATCTGTGTCGAGAAAATGTAGAGTTTCTAGTGTTAAACTTGTCGATACGTGTACTGGTCGTTAAGCAAAGGTGGTTAACGAAAGTTCTGTGATTTTTGCTAGTGTTGTTCCCACCTCAAAAGTTCGCGCGTTCTTTATGTTGTTATTACTGATTACAAAAAATTGAAAAGAGATTCTGTAATGGAATTCATAACAAATTTCGTGACAATGTGTCCACTGTTTCAGAAGTTAAAATGGTGGGAATACAGATAGCATTGTGGTCTAAAAAATTACATTTTTCCGTTGTTTGGAAAGAGAAATAGGTAACATTTGTTAGTCGTTAATTGCATTATGTGACCACCACAGCCTTCTGAACCAAACTGGCCCGTTTCCTACATGACTACCGACGTGGAAACCCCAATTGCACAACAGTGGCACCCAGTGACGTTGAAACAAGTGATAACGCTATATATCCTGAAGAAACCGCTTGCATATTTTACATAAAGCCAACGTAGCAGAATACTAGAACGTATCTTGACTCTGCATGTCCTGGCTTTCCGTAAATCTCCTTCACAAACTTGACGAGGGTCAAAGATAACCGTGTTGTGGGTGTGACGTCATGCCGTTTGGAAAGTATGCGCCGACCTACCACCTATCTGTCAATATTTCTGCCCGCTCCCCCGTTTCCCTTTTAATTAGTTCGGCTGTCGGCCAGAGGTCTGCCCCGGTCCACCCTATCCCTCCATCTATATCGTTCTATATAATCTCAAGAAAATTAATCCCTGCTGTGTTTTTAATAATCACAAATATCATACAATATAATATATCCAGTCCAAACGCAACAATTTATTTATTTATCTGTCATATAATCAGCGTGATTGATGTGATAGATAAACAAAAATATTTTGTCTTAGGACTGGATATATTATATTTCTGATTAGTCCTCTACTTTGATGGAGAAAGCAGCAAATTCCTCTGAAACGTCGGCCGCTTGTGATATTTTGACGCTTAACTAAAAGGAACAAAGGCCGTGCCATGGCTCAGGCGGTTAGTCGCCGGACTCCCACCGCGGAGGCCCGGGTTCGATCCCGGTTCAGTCCATGTGGAATTTATGGTGGACAAAGTGGCACTGGGACAGGTTTTTCCCCGAGTACTTCGGTTTTCCCCTGTCAGTTTCATTCCACCGGTGCTCCGTTACTAGGAAAAGGACAAAAAATGATCATCATCGTCATCTTCATCACAGGGTTGCATAATAAGCCTCATGGCGGTGCGTCCGTAGCGTCTGCTGCGGGGGCCCTTCACCACAAAAAAGAAAAAAAGGGAAAAGACAGGAAGTCGACAATGTCTGTAGTGTGAGTAGGGTCTACGTGTGAGTTAGTGGACGGATTGGCTGAGTTAGTGGACGGATTGGCTGCAGGCTGCACGACCCAGATTCGATTCCTATCGAGGATGTCAAATGTACTTCTTTGCCGAAATTTCTGTTTGGGCTTTGGAGCCCACAGTCTCCTGTCCACGAAGTACTGGGTGTTTTAGTGATGAGGTGAAGTGGACATATCTTTCAACAGTGGAGGTACCACTCCAGGTATTCCTAACCTCATCACTTGTTGAAGGCGAGTGGTCAGTATCATGATTCGGTTGCTTTGCCACAGGGGGAGAAAGTCTGAAATACCCATTGGGTATGATGTGTGGGCCCCACGGACGGTATGAAAGAGGAAAAACTATTGCCCTTGGCGGAGACTGAACCGTGTTATTTCTTACGTCTTAAGTCATTATCATGGAAATGCTTATTTCGGTAAGGGGACCACAAGTGTCCCCTTAAAGGTACCGCCCAACGGGAGTCATGATTTCCGAAATATTTTAGGGTACGCAGAAAGTGCGTAGACAATTTTTTTTATTAAAGTCTTAGCGTCATAAGAACCATAAGCACCTTACAGAATATTTTTCATCGTCATCATCCATCACTAGTTAGGCCTTAATAGACCTGTTTCGGCCTTGTCTAATAGTCTCTTCAGCCGATCCCAGTGGCCTCGCGGTCTAAGGCGTAGGTCTGCCGCCGAGCTTTTGCTGGGATCGTGGGTTCCAATCCCACCTGGGACATGGATGTTTGTGTCTTGTACAGTGCTTGTGTTGTCAGGTAGAGGTCTCTGCGACGGGCCGATCCTTCGTCCAGAGTAGTCCTACCGACTGTGGTGTGTGTGTGAGTGTGATCAAGTGAAAATATACAACCCCAACACCTACTGTGAGTAGGTAGAAGAGGTCAGGACTACGAAACGAAACGAACTAAGTCTCTTCAAAGGTCTTCCATGTCGTCTTCGTCCGTTTGGTGTATAATTCAGCATTATTTTGGGCACCCTGTTGCTGTTAATTTTTGTGACATGCTGTAGCCAATTTGGTTTGTATCTTCTTAGTTTCTCGTCAACTGGATCTCCTCTCAGCTCTTCCAAAATCTTCATTCCTTTCGTGGTCAAAAAGTGTGTATCCCACTGATCTGAAAAAATCATCTCGATTGACGTCAGTCGCTTTTTATACTTTTGTTTGAGGGTCCAAATTTTGCTTCCATGTAGAAGAATGAAGAAAGCCAGTGCAATGTATACTGTTATTCTTGAAGCTTTCTAGGTCGAAGTTGGTTTAAAATTGTTGTTTAGAATTCCCAGTATTTGATCAATTTTGCTAGTTTTTGTTGAATATCTTTCTCATTGTCATAGAAAATTCCACAACAGAGGTATTTAAAATTCTTTACTTGTTGTAATCATTTGTTATCCACAATGACAGAATGTTGGACGGAAACAAATGCGTGTGGAACTTTGTGGGTCACCTAGCAGCTAGGGGCTCCCTTCACAGTAACCAGGTAGAGTGTCGAAAAGACAAAAGAAAGTTAATTAAATTTGAAATACTTTGTCAAGGAAAGTATGGGACACATGCGATAGAAAGTGGTGATGCCAAAGGATAATATGTAATTAAATAATTATTATCAAATTAATTAAGGAATTAACATTAATGAAATCCGTTAATTGATTTTACATTCCCTTCTAAAGGTTCAATATTTCTTGGAGAAGGAGTCGTTTATCGGCAGCAAACATAATATGTTTTAAACCCTTAATTCGTGAAGCTTATCTTAGTAATACGTGTATAACAAGATTTTAACCCTTTAAGGAAGAAACGTATCTCTTTTATATAAGGACTCAGTGCGTATCGCGCTGTAAACACTCTCCACTTCGGTTATAAAAACCAGTCTCTTAATGTTTTATAAGGCAAAAGTCGCTGTTTGTTCTGAGATCCGTACAAAACACATAAACGCAATGTGGGCACCATGTAGAATTTTTTAATGTTAAACCTGGTGGTACGTAAAGTTACCGCTAGGCTTTAAAAGGTTAAATATGTCTGTCCGTTGCTCTGGCCGTTGACAGATCTCCACAGAAACGAAGACACTTACAGACATCACCTTCACATATTACGCTATTTTGTATTTTGTACACAGCGCCAAAAAATTTCAAGTCGTACTTCATAGAAAACAAGTCTCCATTACTGTACTAATTCGATGTCTTTACAAAGACGAGCCGCTTAATTCTGTATAAGGATGTAATAGATGTTAATTCTGGGAACTCTACAAGACAGACAGACATGTGGGCGGAAAACACCTGCGAAGAGCGACTGGTTGCTTCGTCGTGTCTCCGTTCGTCCGCGTGAAACAACTCTCTGTTCACGCTATGAAGGTGTATGGGGGTGTGAAGGTATAGCTTCACACATTCTTAACCTTATCGTCAGATGTGAGTGGTCAGCATCATGCAAGAAGTAAGGGGTAAATAAAAGTAGAAACCGTGACGCAGATTCCTGCTTTCTGGGGTATGGCGTCGTGTACTCTGGTAAATATCGACGTTTTAGGGGTACCTAGTGCCTCGACGTTTAGGATAGAGCAGCGTTTCCCAAATTTTCGGGTCATGGAACAGTTTTTAAATTAGTAAATATTTACGGAACACACATGTTTTGTGGTGTCTCGTTTATCAAGTAAAAGTCAGTGCAACGAAATCTGTTAGTAACCAAACGAAAGGTTCTGATAAATATTCTTGCATGAACGATATCTTAAATTATGATCAAATGTGCTGAATTCAAATGTAACAAAAATTATGATTTTTTTTTTTTGGTTTATCGATATTTTCACACCTTGCGGACCACCAGTGTTTCGCAGAACATAGTTTGAGAAACTCTGGGGTAGCGTTTTGTCTGCATTTGAAGAGTTAGGCAGATGGTTCTCTGAACCCCTGATAAATTTATGCCAGACATCACGGTGTCTCGTCTAAGAAGACAGCGCTACCGTACTTAAAGGAATTAAACCTTGTGCATGTACTTGTGTTGGTTGGTAGCGAATAGCAAAGGCAGTCAGCCATCAGCCCACATTTAGTGTAGACACTACTAACTAACTAACTAACTAACTAACTAACTAACTAACTAACTAACTAACTAACTCCATGGAAGAGACCTTCTTGAGAAGCTAACAGATTCTCAGCTAGTCAAGAAATTACCCGCATTTTATGGAACCCGGAGGTTCGTTACCGCATTCACAAGAGCCCGCCTCCTGTCCCTATCCTGAGCCAGCTCAATCCAATCCATGCCTACATCCCACTTCTTGAAGATCCATTTTAATATTATCCCCATCTACGCCTAGGTCTCCCAAGTGGTCGCCTTCCCTCAGGTCTTCCCACCAAAATCCTGTATGCACCTCTCTTTTCCTCCATACATGCTACGTGCCCCTCCCGTCTCATTCTTCTCGAGCGTAGACACTACGGGGGCAATAAATCATATTTCTTTATCGGACCTCTGTTGGTTGTTCAGGAGCGGTAGGGCGATTTCTGCATTAATCTTTTAAAGCCTAGCGGTAACTTTACGTACCACCAGGTTTAACATTAAAAAATTCTACGTGGTGCCCACATTGCGTTTATGTGTTTTGTACGGATCTCAGAACAAACAGCAACTTTTGCGTTATAAAACATTAAGAGACCGGTTTTTTTAACCGAAGTGGAGAGTGTTTACAGCGCGGTACGCACTGAGTCCTTACATAAAACAGATAACGCTTCGTCTTTAAACGGTTAATGCGAGACAGAATTTGGAGTTATGAAGGCGCCAGAATACTTGCAGTTCCGTTCCAATCCGCGATCGTGTCACATCCCCTGTAGTGAGCCACTAATGAAGCCGTGCTGACGTCATGCCGTGACGTGAAACACTTGGCCATCGAGTGGTTGAAACTGCAGCTAGCGCTCTCTGCAACTGAAGAACTGAACACGGTTTAGACAGAGACAAGGCTGTGTCTTTGATTTGCCTCTGTTTTATCCTCAGGGATGATTCCTTATTAATTGATAGTTGACGAAATTTCGGAACAACTTGGTGAGTCCATCTAAAGCGTGGTGTGAGAATTGTTCACTGCTTTCTTGGACTATCCTGTAGATGGATGCAGCAACTCCTTCGAAACATCAGTGTCTAATTATAGTCAACTCTGCGTCGTACCCCAAAGGACTATATTCATCAACACGACACACAATACACGTATAACGTAACATTGAGGCGCGTTCGCGTAACCATTGTTACCGTGGCAAAACAATAAATATTACATATTCTGGGTGTGTGTCTGTAAGCACGCAAAACGCATGCGCTATATTGTCATGTGTGGCCTGTATGGCTGTACCATATTTTTCTATATTTAATAAATGACACAATTTTGGGGAAAAAAGCTATTGGGAGGTACCCAGGCATCACCCGTTTGTCCTTCTATTAAGAGCAACACGTAGATGAAAATGAGTACGGAGCATTGGTGGAATGAGAGTAACCTGATTTATATTTAAAGATTTAGTCCGTACCGCGCTGTAAACACACTCCATCTCGGTTATAAAAACTAATCAGTTAGTGCTGTATAGGGAAATAATCGCTGTTTCTTCTGAGATCCACACAAAACACATAAACACACTGTGTGGGCAGAACGTAGAATTTGTGAATGTTAAACCTGGCGGTACTTAAAGTAACCACTGGGCTAATTGTATATAAATATCTAGTCCGTACCGCGCAGTAAACACACTCCGTCTCGGTTATAAAAACCAATCAGTTAATGCTGTATAGGGAAATAATCGCTGTTTGTTCTGAGATCCAAACAAAACACATAAATACACTGTGTGGGCAGAACGTGAAATTTATGAATGTTAAACCTGGCGGTACGTAAAGTAACCACTGGGCTTTGAAGGGGTTTAAGCAGCGTAGTCTGTATGCTACTTGGAAATGTGCGTAACATTGCCGTCTGCTTTTAGAATGGGATCGGGTGGCATGGACTGGATTGAGGTGGCTGAGGATAGGGACAAGTGGTGGCTCTTGCGAATGCGGTGATGAAGCTCCGGGTTCCATAAAATGCGTGGAATTCCTTGACTAGCTGAGAAACTGTTAACTTCTCAATAAGGCCTCTGTTCCATGGAGTGAGTGAGTGAGTTAGTTGGTTAGTTAGTTAGTTAGTTAGTCAGTCAGTCAGTCAGTCGGCCAGTCAGTTAGTTAGTTAGTTAGTTAGTTAGTTAGTTAGTTAGTTAGTTAGTTAGTTAGTTAGTTAGTTAGTTAGTTAGTTAGTTAGTTTTTAGAATACGGTTGTTTCTTAACTTTCTGTCACCTTCTGGAGTTTGCATGTCATTCCAACAGAGAAAAGCTATGTTTGTGTAATGAGTTCGGATTTAATATACGTCACGAACACGGATTCATTTTTATTGTTGTGGCAAATGGGTTGTTTCGAAATGGCTAGCCACGTTATTTCTGTGAAACTTTCAAATGCGTGTCAATTACTGGAACAGCCTGAACTTATTTCTGCGTGCTGACTTTTATCAAAGGCCGATCCCAGTGGCCGCGCGGTCTAAGGCGTAGGTCTGCGGCACGAGCGCTTGCTGGGATCGTGGGTTCGAATCCCAGCGGGGGGCATGGATGTTTGTCTTGTACAGTGTTTGTGTTGTCAGGTAGAGGTCTCTGCGACGGGCCGATCCCTCGTCCAGAGGAGTCCTACCGACTGTGGTGTGTGTCTGAGTGTGATCGAGTGCAAATAAAAACCCTCTACACCTGCTGTGAACAAGTAGGTAGAATAGGGAAGGACTGCGAAGCGAAACTTTTATCAAAGGACATAAATAACTTTTGCTTTTAATAAGGATTGTAAAAGACTCGTTTAACCATTTAAAGCCTAGCGGTAATTTTACGTACCACCAGGTTTAACATTAAAAAATTCTACGTGGTGCCCACATTGCGTTTATGTGTTTTGTACGGATCTCAGAACAAACAGCAACTTTTGCCTTATAAAACATTAAGAGACTGGTTTTTATAACCGAAGTGGAGAGTGTTTACAGCGCGGTACGCACTGAGTCCTTTTATAAAATAGATACGCTTCGTCTTTAAAGGGTTAATTATGTTACTTCACTATCTGTAGTTGGTGTGATTAATGCAGGAATGTTAGGATTGACGGGACAGCTCTGTGGAATGGAGGAGCAAGCCGCTGCAGGAGGCTCACGTTTCTTAAACCAGAGAACACTAGCCGAGTGGGCAGACCTGCCGTTGGGTGGCTGCATGCTGCAGCAGATCTGAAACCAAAGGGCGTTAGGAATTGGAGGCGAAAGGTGAAGGATGGGGAACAACGGAGGGCAATAGTAGAAGACGCCAAATTTAACGGTGGACTGTAGAGTCAGTAGTAGAGTAAGGAGAACTTTTTCTTGCCTTTTTGTCTCCCCGCCTTCTCTTTTGCTTTCTTCACCCCTTTATTGTCTATTTCCTTACCTCCTTTCCAGCGTGAAAATCTGAACAAGAAGATGGATGTAGCATGTTCCTCCAAAACTTTGCTATTAATCTCCAAAATTTTCTATGCATATCTTGTTTTAACATATGTTTTCTTACTCTCCTGTACATATTATCGTAATGTTAGTCATCACAAAGATACCAGACGAAGGCTTAGAACCGTAGAGTCTTGTCCTTTAATCTTTTTCCACTGGTAAATTCTATAAGGTTTTGACGATGCTGTATAATATTGTGTGGTGATGGTTTTATGGACTTTATCCATCGTCGGAAGAGTAAAATATTAAAAATATTAAAAAGTTAAAATCGCAACGTTTCGGAAGCTGGCTCTGCTTCCGTCCTCAGATGAATGAAGGGGGAGAAGAGAAGAACACCTACTATGTTGGGCCTCTTAGACAGAGGGTCCAGTGATGAAGGCTAGCTCTCTCTAAGGGGCCCAACAAATAGGTGTTCTTCTCCCCCTCCATTCACCTGAGGACGGAAGCAGAGCCAGCTTCCGAAACGTTGCGATTTTAATTTTTTAATTTTTAATGTTATACTCTTCGGGCGATGGATAAAGTCCATAAACTCATCACCACACAGTGTTTCCACTGTGTTTTACTTTAATCTGAGCCCTTTTTGTAGTGTAACCGTTGATATTAGAGCAATCCGTTATTGATGGCGCATGTTCACTAATTAGGTTCATTAAAGCTTCTCTATCGATTATAATTAATGTCTTTGTTTTTGAACATAACTACGCCTCAGACTCACCTGTAAATTTATTTTGCTTCTCATACCGTATCGTGAACGCCATCTGCATGCGCACTTTCGCAAGGAGAATTTTACACGTGCGTTGAATATATATAAAGGGGGGCTTACAAAATGACGCTTTCTGTGTGTATGGATGAAAAAATCGAGGAGGGTGAGGAGGGAAATACGATTAATGCGTACAGAAGCTTTGGTGGGAAAACCTGAGAAGAAGAAACCACTCTAAAAATTCGTGGATGGAAGATAATATTAAAATGGATTTTAAAGAAATAGGATGTAAAAATACGGACTGCATTCATCTGCTTTAAATTAGGGGCCGGTGTTGGGCTGTTGTCAATACGGCAGTGAACTTACTTTTGGCATAAAATATCGTATCATGAGTGTCTGAGTGATATATTTCCTGAATAATGACTTGTTCCTTGTAGTCGAAGGGGTTAGAGTGATAGGCCATAATCTGTACACTGAATCCGAATTTTAAGAGACTGGCTGTCCGATGCGCAAGGTGGTGTTGATTTATTTGCCACGACATTTGTATACCGCATTTCTTACTGTGACAGGGTCGTTTTTACAATTTTTCGGATGATTTCCCTTGCGACTGGCGAACAGCAAAACGTCACCTGCAATTGTCTTTTGTCTGTGCTCAGTGTCCGGACTGTCAGCTATTGAACTCTCTGGTCATAAATAAGTACTATATTTGGTGCGTTAATAGCGATAATTTGTAAAGGTGTGCCTGTGTCCTCTATCACATCTCTCCGTTCGTCCTAGAAACTCTGGTCGGTTTGCCGTGACAGTTAATTCATTCTGCAGTCCGTCTTGCGACAGGTCCATAGCATCTTCCAAAGCGTGTTCGCCACAGACTTCAATCTAGTGCTTCGTGTACCTTCTTCTTTCCTGAAGGTCATCCAGTAGCTGCTTACGTCTTCTTCCTTGTCTTCCCGTCCCTGGAATATTTTCTTAAATAATGTGTTTTATAAGGCATTTCTTACGCAAGATGTGACCAATCTAGTTAGCCTTCCGTCTTTTTATTGTACGTAGGATATTCCACTCCTCCTTGACTCTACGTAACACTCTTCATTTCTCACATGATCAGTCCAACTGGTTTTCCTCATCCTGTCCAGCATCACATTTCAAAACTTTGAAGGTATTACTGGTATTTTTTTCGAACTGTCCAAGTTTCAGCACCATACATAGCTATGCTCCAAGTGTTAACATTTCTTTTTATGAATACCAGCAGTTTTAAATTTATTATAAATCTGTCGATCAGTTCCGGATACGGAAGTTACGGCCGGTTATTTATAAATGTTTATCCTGTAATTTGTACGTTAGCTATATTCATTTCGCACAAGCTGCGCCCTTTTTCGTGTGCTTCCATTTGAAGTAACGAAAACGAGTAGATTTCTGGCGTCTCCATTCTGTTTGTGTGTGTGTGTGTGTGTGTGTGTGTGTGTGTGTGTGTGTGTGTGTCCCACTGTTTAAACATTTGAACCGGGTTCCAGGAAAATTCGTGTGAACTTTATGACGTTAGAGTACAGCTGACGGCCGCAATTTTTTATTTCCTACTGTCGGCCGTGACAAAGTGACTGACGAAATGTGCACCAATAACGACAGTACAGCCTTCTAAGTTACGGTCATGTCAGTAAATACAGCCTTCAAAACTTCGCCAACATTTTTTTTTTTACCTGGGTGTTACACAGAGCTTTTTTATGCTATGTGTTTGGTAACGGTTGGTAGACTGGGCAGAAACCCACGTACACACACACACACACACACACACAACACTATAGTTCAGGCAGCTAGTGGCCGCACTTTCACCGCGCGGGTATTCCGGTGCAATCCGAAGACTGTGCATGCGGGAGTTACAATACATTAACCTTTTAAAGCCTAGCGGTAACTTTACATACGGCCAGGTTTAACATTAAAATATTCTACGTGGTGCCCACATTGCGTTTATGTGTTTTGTACGGATCTCAGAACAAACAGCAACTTTTGCCTTATAAAACATTAAGAGACTGGTTTTTATAACCGAAGTGGAGAGTGTTTACAGCGCGGTACGCACTGAGTCCTTAGATAAAACAGATACGCTTCGTCTTTAAAGGGCTAAAGTGATACCGTAGAGTCAAGGAAGAATAGAATATCCTAATACAATAAAAAGAATTAAGGTTAACTGGATTGGTCACATGTTGCGTAGGAACTGCGTTCTAAAACATGCTGTTGATTGAAAAATAAAAGAACGGGTATAAATAACGTGAGAACGAAGAAGAAGACGTAAGCAGCTACTGGATGACCTTAAGGAAACGAGATATTAATGTAAATTGTAAGAGGAAGAACTAGATCCTACTCTGTGTGGAACTTGCTTTGTAAGAGGCCGTGGACTTGGAAGACACGCTACGGAATTATTTTGAAAGAGACTCTAATAGCCCCCCCCCCCCAGTGCTTCGGTTCTTCGCTGTCGAATTAATTTCCACGGCGTCGTTAAACAACGTAGTTAGAAGGAAGGTAACACAAAGCTGTCTTTCGTCTGAGGTATAGTAGACTAAATTTTAAGTAATCAGTGCACTTGTTATTTAATGCCAGGCTGCAGTTATGTATGAATTCTGGACTTCTTAAAATCTGCAGCATTATCCCTGAGTTTTAAGTCTTGTATCCTATTCGGACGCGCTGTGCACTGTATCAGTAGCTAGAAGACTTCTATAAACTTTTCTGGACAAGTTTGTATACGTCGCCATAAAAGTTAACACGTTTGAGAACTTTTTCTCTTAAAAAGTTACCTCAGCGTATGAAACTTCGTGGCCCGGACACGTAACCTGCTGTAGTGTCTTATGTTACTGCCGCTGCCTGTTGAATTTACGGTTAACATAAAGTTTAAAGTAGCAGTAGCGATGCAACTGAATTATGTCACAGTAGTACTTTTGAATTAATGTGACGACTCAGTAGTGCGTGGCCGGAAGTCTAATGCCACTACATATATAATTAGCCAGCTGCACGTCACATGAAGGGGCTGCCATAATATTTATGCGCTGCTCCACGGCATCGTTTATCGCACGTTTATTCATCCTTACACAAACCCTCACGTTGATGTCATCCATCAGAGTGCTGCCATATGGTTGTGTTATGTTGTATTACGTATTCGATGATCAGGTGTGTCTTCAGCCTCAGCCCGTATCTCAAAGTAAACAGAGTCTCAGTTATAAACACTGAGTCTGCGTAATGGCGCGTACCTCACAGGGAACATAAACCCGATGACAATATCTGTAATGCCAGGCAGGTTGTGAATCTCTCAGCGTCACTCAGTCACCCACACACTCACACCAAGGGCGTTATGTAAGCTGGACATGTGAGTTTTTCACGCTGCATACGTCATTTTTTCCATGCAAACATAGTTTTTACGAATTTACACAGGTGGCAGTCTGTATCTTGTGCATTGTGTCATCTGAAAGCCAATGTGCCTTTATTCACTGATATAGCGTCGTAACACATATTTGAGGTGGGAAGGAATGAGAAGAGCTACGAAACGGATAAAGGCGGAAAGTGTGTGTGGGGTGCAGAAGGAAAAGAAATTTGCTGTTGGTTTCTGAGGAACCTTTTCCGTTAGTAATGATACGGTTATTCTTCAACTCCTGTTAAAGACTAGCGGTAACTTTACATACCACCAGGTTTAACACTAAAAAATTCTACGTGGTGCCCACATTGCGTTTATGTGTTTTGTACGGATCTCAGAACAAACAGCAACTTTTGCCTTATAAAACATTAAGAGATTGGTTTTTATAACCGAAGTGGAGAGTGTTCACAGCGCGGTACGCACTGAGTCCTTATATAAAACAGATACGCTTCGTCTTTAAGATAGTCACATTTGCGGAAAAGGAACAGTGCAAAGCGCCCACTGACGTTCTGACATCATTAAAATTAGACACAACGACTAAATAAAATACCAAAACGGTGGAACGTTTTTGTAAATCATCGGTCTTTGAGAATTTGATGTGACTGTGTGGCCTGTTATCGAAATAATTGGGTCTAGCTATTACTGAAATTTGTTGGGTTTTTTATGTGCACTGTGTATGCGCCAGAGACTAGTCATGCAACCCACATAAATTATAAACGTGTTTTGTCTGAACGAAACGTATCTTTGTCGTTGGGCGGTGAACTGAAGAATTGTCATCCTGATGTATTGCCAGTTCAATGAAAAGAGATGTTAGGTGTTTAACATACAATTCTGTTTTCAAGAATATTTCCATTTTAACTTCAACTTCAATTATTCTAGTGCTGTGACTTTTAGTGTTTTTCCTTTTAGATCCATTACATTTTTTTCCAGCCGATCCCAGTGGCCGCGCGGTCTAAGGCGTAGGTCTGCGGTCGAGCGCTTGCTGGGATCGTGGGTTCGAATCCCACCGGGGGCATGGTTTTTTTGTCTTGTACAGTGTTTGTGTTGTCAGATAGAGGTCTCTGCGACGGGCCGATCCCTCGTCCAGAGGATTCCTGCCGACTGTGGTGTGTGTCTGAGTGTGATCAAGTGAAAATAAACAATCTCGACACCTGCTGTGAACAGGTAGAAGAGGGAAGGACTAAGAAAGATTAAACGCAATTACATGGAAGGCAGTCAAGAAGGTGCAACAACAGAGATGTAGAACCAGCAGTAACCTGTTAATTGTCATGTGTATGCACTTGTCATTTGAGCAGGAAAACAGTGCAGGAACTGAACGTACGGCTCATCCTGTACAAAGGCTTTACGTAATCCTCTCAAAGCCATGTTTTTCATAAGCTTCTTAGTCTTGTAAATGCTTTGTAAAGCGTACGATCCACTGCGTTATATAAATATGAATATTATAAATTTTATGTGACTAGGTGGTGATAAAGAAGGCGGTGGTGAACGTCATACTTCGTTTTTCAGTGATCAGAGGATTTAAACTTTCTTTGAAAAAAATAATGAGTCACAATTCCCAGTTGTGTAACATACTTTAGCTCTTCCAGATCAAGTCATAGGTACTTTCTTAAAAGGAAGTACGCGGTGGCGCAGTCGGTTGACGCACTGCGCTACAGATCTGCAGGTCGCGGGTTCGATTCCCGATGGTGTCATCGGAATTTTTCATTGACATAATCCTTCCGGCCGCACTATGGCCCTGGGGTCGACTCAGCCTCTAACAGAAATGAGTACCAGGAATATTTCCTTGGGGGGGTAAAGGCGGCCGGTGCGTATGGCTGACAACCTTACCACCTTCATGTGCCGATTGTCTAGAAATCTGGGAGCCTCAACCTACCGGAATCCTAAAGGCCTGTCCGGGCCTGTAATGGGACTGCTTTACTTTTTACTTTCTTAAAACGTGCCACAGTCGCTTTCTTCCTTTGATTTCAGATTCTCCTTCCTTACATCTTCGTGAAATCACCAAAGGTAGAATCTGGATATCAGTTCGGAGGAAAAGAAGTATTATTAATTTGGTATCAGTATAAGCTCTGTTTCAGCCGATCCCAGTGGCCGCGCAATCTAAGGTGCGGGTCTGCGGCTGCTCGCTTGCTGGGATTGACAATTCGAATCCCGGCGGGGGCATGGATATCTGGTCTCATGTGAGTGTTGTGTGTTGTCAGGTAGAGGTCTCTGCCTGTGGCTGATCGCTCGTCCAGAGGAATCCTACCGAATGTGGTGTGTCTGAGTGTGGTTATGAAGCCTCAATAAAGCAGACGCTTTGACCAAGTAGGGGCTCTTGCGTCATGGGGGGGAAGATGCTATTTACACATTTCAGTTCATGAGAAGTTATTAGCGATTAGTTCGTAAACGCTGAATATCAGGGCGTTTATAATATGATAAAAAGTTACAGCGGGTAGGTTGCATCATAATAGCGCTGTGTGAAGTCATTCTGTAGGATATGCACCGTTTCGACACCTCCATAGTTCAAAATGGCGCGCTATCTCTAACTTCCGGTTTCCCAGTAAGGGCGGTACAACGGAAGCAACTGATAATTCACACACAGACCGACCCAGAAACTGACTTCTGTTATCACGTGTTGGAATTTTCTGCATCACGTGTTTCAGAGTTGCTCATTTAGAAAATCAACGAGTTTACTAAACGGAACTGAACTCAGTGACGTGTGAAAGGACAAAACGTAAAATTTATTGACACTCATTCTCCCACCTAATCATATAAATGACTGTTCTTGTGTTTCCTTATGTGTAGCGCTGAAATCAACTGAACGTGTTTGTCGGATTGGTAGCAACTCTGCGTCGAATTAGAGACGTTCTTATTTCAAATTTTGATTCGAAAATCCTGATTGATGTTATTTGTGTTTTTTTTTCTGAATCCAGCCAATCAAATGCAGGGGTGACATCTTCAATCACGCCAAGGCCACTTCTTGCTACACTTTTAACTCATCACTCATTTATGTTTCTTTAATTCGACTCTTTAGCGTGTTCAAAAACTTGCTTCTGCCGGGCCCACTGCCGGATTTTTTGACGAATATTATTACGGGCATATTTGTTTCTATGGCGCAGCAGCCCCTAGTGGGGACCAGGGCGTCTTCATTATTGACAGCTACACGATCACATTCAAACACACAACACTCGGTAGGACTCCTCTGGACGAGTGATCAGTCCTGTACCCGACAACAAACAACACTCACAAGAGACAGACATCGATGCCGCCCGGTGGGATTCGAACCCGCAATCCCAGCGATGGAGCGGTGGCAGACCCAAGCCTTAGACCGCGCGGCCACTGGCTTCTGCGAGAAGGAGATATTCTGGCTCGTAGTTTTCGCGTAAAGTGCGTTTATATATGACGGTAGTGTCATACCGTGTTTTATGTTCTCCGTACATTTATTTCAACCTGTTACGAACACTGTGTTGAGCCTTCGGGGATCTTGGAGATGCGCCGAGTTTTTGGATCCTCTTACAAGCTGCCCGCTTGTAAAAAGTGACAGTGCTCCATTTCTCCATTTATTTATTTATGGTTTCTGTGACGACTCTGTCAGTAGTTCGGAATATATGGATTAGAGTGGTAGAATGGAGGGAGCGGGCGGGGGAAAACTACGAAAGATCTACCCAGGATAACCTATCATCAGGCTTAGTCTTGAACCCTGGGACTCAAAGACTAAACACTGATGTTGGCTGTTAGCGTATGACATACGGTGAATGTCTTTTCCTGTTATGACCCTTGTACAGTTTTATTTCCTTTTCATTTTAACCTTTTAAAGCCTAGCGGTAACTTTACGTACCGCCAGGTTTAACATTAAAAAATTCTACGTGGTGCCCACATTGCGTTTATGTCTTTTGTACGGATCTCAGAACAAACAGCAACTTTTGCCTTATAAAACATTAAGAGACTGGTTTTTATAACCGAAGTGGAGAGTGTTTACAGCGCGGTACGCGCTGAGTCCTTGTATAAAACAGATACGCTTCGTCTTTAAAGGGTTAATACATCTGTCCTCTCTATTTTTTCTCTGCATTCAGATCATTTCCTTCCCTCTATGTTACTTGCGCTAAATATCAACGTTGGTTCTTGCAAACAACCGCACGACTTTCCGCTGTTGGCTGTAAGACATTATTGATTGATCGATTGATATGTCCCTAGAAGGACGTCGCCACTTCTGGTCGACTGTGGGTACTCAGCGGACGGACGGACGTACTGTAGCATTCTTCCACATCCAGTAGTGTGCTTGTTCAGTTTCACTTGTCTCCTACTTGTAATGTTCGAGAGCTCGAATGTGAATCGATATTTCGACACTGAAACCGTGCCATTGAGTTCGCTTTTATAAATACGATCGTATTGTTATTTATTGAACTGACCCTAATAGAGGTTACGTAACTAACTAACTAACTAACTAACTTCATGTAACAGTTTTTCTTGAGAAACTGGCAGTTCCTGAGCTAGTCAACAGGTTCCCCGCATTTAATGGAACCCGAATGTTCATAACCGCTTTCACAACAGCCCACCACTCGTCTCTATCCTGAGCCAGTCTACGAACTTCCCCCGCCCCCCATCCCGTCGTGTTTCTGTGAGATGCAGTTTCGTAGTGTCGTACCATCTACGCCTGTGTCTTCCAAGTGGGCTTCTTGCGTCAGGTTTCCCCACCAAATGCCTGTACGTATTTCTGTAATAAAGGCTACATGTTTCCTCTGTATATAAAACTACGTTGCTGCAAATCAGAATACCGGAATTTGAGTAATTCGTGAATGTTGGGTAGGTCTCAGAGTCGCCAGGTCTTGCTAGTCGCCGTATTTCTGATAGTCGCCAGGTCTGACATAGTCGCCGTATTTCTGAGAGTCGCCAGCTCGTACATAGTCGCTATATTTGTGATAGTCGCCAGCTCTTACATAGTCACCATGTTTCTGATAGTCGCCAGCTCGCACAGTCGCCATATTTGTGATAGTCGCCAGCTTGTACATAGTCGTCATATTTCTGACAGTCGCCAGCCCTTACATGGTCACCATGTTTCTGATGGTCGCCAGCTCACACAGTCGCCATATTTGTGATAGTCCCCAGCTTCAACATAGTTGCCATATTTCTGATAGTGGCCAGCCCTTACATAGTCACCATGTTTCTGATAGTCACCAGCTCGCACAGTCGCCATGTTTGTGATAGTCGGCAGCTTGCACATAGGCACAATGTTTCCGATAGTCGCCAGGTCTCACACAGTCGGCATGTATTCAAACAAGGTTTATAACGGCCTTGTCGCAAACAATGACTGACACTTCCTTTCAGATCCTTGCCCACGAGCTCAGCGTGATCAATGGACGCAGTATAATGTGTAGCCGAAAGATCGTCGTTTGATAGCCTAAGATATATTTTCGTGGAACTTGCTGTCAACATGGCGACTGACTCGCATTTCAGTTAGTTTCCAATTTCCTGCCATCAGCAACAAACTTTCGCTACGGGTTTGCTGTCCCTTTCCTCCGCACCGCCCGCGCTGTGGCCAAGTGACGATTCTGAGGACGTGTGTGCTGGAGTTAGCGGACTGAAAGTTTGCGGTCAGTTCAGTAAGTCTGCGTCGCGACCCTCACAACATACTGTGTGTTGCTCCAGCAGCTTGTTTTGCATTATTCTCCCCCCCCTCCCCCAATTCCTGTGCACGTTTATCAGTAAATTGTTACCCAGTGCTGTGTCATCCCGCGTCAGTTAGAGCACACACAGCTGCTGTTACTTCAGTTACGTGAGTTCCTGTATCCTGTGTTTAACATCCATTCTTCTTTCTGTTTTTATATTATAAATTGCATTACCTTTTTATACAATATTATTATATTGTATAATGTAATACAATTTTATACAATATTACAATTGTAATAATTTTATACAATATTTTTACAATATTTTTATATAATATTTTATACAGTATTATTTTTATACAATATTTTTATAAAATATTATTTTTATACAATATTTTACAGTATTTTTATATATTATTTTATGCAGTATTATTTTTATACAATATTTTTACAATATTTTTGTATAATATTTTTATAAATATTATTCCATATATAATATCGTGTATACAGAATATTATGTATTAAGTGTGTATTATAAATCAAAATAATCATTTCAAGTCTATTTCCTTTTCTGGTTTTTTGTTTTCTTAAATTCAATTAACACATTAGATTCTATATCATTTGTCAACCATCTTGTCCGTTCGACCTTAGTTCGACCAGTGGCGGAACAGCCCCTAGTGGGCCTAAGCCGCCTCTTTTTGGAGGTTTCTAGATCACACTCAGACACACACCACAGTCGGTAGGACTCCCCTGGACGAGTGATAAGCCGGGCGCAGAGACCTCTACCTGACAACACACAAACACTCACAAGAGACAAACATTCATGCCCCCGGCGGGATTCGAACCCGCAATCCCAGTAAACCCTCGGCCGAAGCCCTACACCTTAGACCGCGCGGCCACTGGCATCGGCTTAAATTCTACTGGCTTTTTAAATTTCTATGTGCTTTGTCGGTTGCAACGTCCTTTAACCTCTTTGTTTCTTTGTTTTATTAACTATTTCGTTTCTGTCCTTCTATTCCTTCTCTTTCCCAGTTCCTTTTTATCTTTGGTTTGTTCTCCTTTTTTCTTCCTTTCAGTTTTCCTTCTCCAAAGCCTTCACACCGACTGTGGGGCCCACCCAACCTACTGTTCTCAGCGGACCGTGGTTCATTCCAGGGGATAAAGCTGCAGAGGAAGGTAGTTAGCTACACACTTCCATCTAGTTCCGAGGTTAAGTATGATTGGAGCTATACCTGTACTCTTTCTTTGTATTCATGGTATTAGCAGTGGCAACTTTACCGTTTCCTTGCATTTAACACCCCACACCCCTTTATGATACCAAAATCAGCACCCAGCAACCCCCAGTATTCAAGTTTCAATGCATACAGCAGTATGGGTGTTGCAGCCGGCTGCACTGTGTCTCTCTGCTTTATGCGAATTGCCTTCCGTCGCCGCAAGCCGGAATTAAGAGCATCGAGGTTCGCTCTGAAATGTACAGTTATCGGCGACTGTGTATAGATATGTTCTGTGTGTGTATATTATAAATGCATAAATGGCTTAACGGTCTGTAAGGCTAAAGACGAAATCAGAATTTCAAAAGGTTATGCATTGTTCCCAAGATAAACACACTGAAGCACTGCAGACCGCTGGGACGTGATGCTGTGTACTTTGGTACAAACGTTCCTGAGAAGCCTGTTACTTCCATCTTCATCCCTTTTTCGGGTAAAGTATGATTGATGATACTGAAGATGTGTTGTTTTGTTATTAAATAAGGAGTGTTGTGAAAATACACCTGTAACCGCCACACAGACATGTAGACTACATAAATTTCGGTTCGGTTTTCTTTCATCGTTTGCTACTGATTCAGTATTTCGCCGTGCTGCATCGGCAACTTCTTCTGCGTGTTAGTAATGTGTGTAGTCTGAATGCTCTTCTGCAGGCGTATATGTTTGTCCTTCGCAGGCTTATGCAGACAAATTCGAGGCGTGTAAAATCAAATTTCTGAAGGTTGTTCTGTTTATATGGAGATATTTATATACCTTAATTTCCCTCAGGAATCGAATGCAACTTGAAAAGAAAAAAAAAGCGAGAAACTGGAAGTTAATTAAAGTTCCTTTTACATAAGCAGTGTGTTACTAGAGCAGCATTGTGAGTCCTGTTACCGTGTTTACCCTCACAAGATACAGGGCGTAAAAAACATTTATTTTTTTAACATCTTCTGTTGTCCTTCTATGCCTAGGTCTGTCAAGTGCGCTCTTCCCTTGCTGTTATCCGGTTTAAATGTCATATTTATTTCCAGGCTGACTCAAGTTCTTGGATTTCTTCACCCAAACATTATTGGGCGCAGTTTGTGCAGTTATGCAATTTTCCCTCCCGCTTTTCTCCTGTTCGTGCAAAAATATTCCCCTCAGGATTTCAACGTCAAACACTCATCCTGTGAGATTTGAGGTTTATCACGGCGATGAAGATTTAGAATGTCAACTTGTGGGCTGTGACGCCTTGTAGTTTCGTCTTCTTTTTGGTTTTATTTTCCGACGCTACCAGTACATCGTACCATATAGCATGAATGATTCATCATGCATTGGAAACGAATAGAGGGAGGCGGTCAAGGCCTGATTGGTTTTCCGGATTTTTCTCGACGTACTGAGGAAGATCAAGAATCGCCGCTGTCGTACTGGCGGAGATTTGAACCATAATGTCCCGAATACATATGTGGAGCCTTATCCCCACACCAACCTGTTCTGTTTATGGGTTCCTACCAGCGCTTCGGAGGTACCTCAAACCTCAGTATTCATACCACACGGCTGCACGCTGTCGCAGCCCAGCAGACGGTACTCTGAATAGTATGTGCTTTCCTTAATCTTTTAAAGCCTAGCGGTAACTTTACGTACCACCAGGTTTAACATTAAAACATTCTACGTGGTGCCCACATTGCGTTTATGTGTTTTGTACGGATCTCAGAACAAACAGCAACTTTTGCCTTATAAAACATTAAGAGATTGGTTTTTATAACCGAAGTGGAGAGTGTTTACAGCGCGGTACGCACTGAGTCCTTATATAAAACAGATACGCTTCGTCTTTAAAGGGTCAATGCGAGAGACCAAGTTTCACACTCATACAGTAACAGATAGTGTTATTTTGTACCTACTTTGACGTAAAATGTGACTACTGCTGCCCAATTTTTCTGCTGCATGTTCTCATGTTTGACCCAGTTAACGCGCGCCATCATAAAGTGTTACGAGCCAATACGATGGCGGTCATGACAGGAGGATATAGCGGCCAAATCAGAGAGGGGCTAAAAAAAGTCTATACACAGTCGTAACTCTGAGACAGAGCTTCCAGTGACAAGTTCTCGAGGTGCCGTTATTCGATTATATCGCATAGGCAGCAGCTATCGACCGTCAGTTATTAAACCCAGTCACTGTGTATGAAATGCTCAACATGAAGATTGGATGACTTTTTTCTCTCATTAAATGGAGAGTATCTGTCTTCAAAATTAATTTCAAGTAGGAAAGAAAAGTACCTTGATTAAGGAGGCAAGAAAATTGGAAAGGGTGTACAAGTAGTAGCCAAAAAACGTGTGGCAAGAAATATTGTCCTGTAACGTGTCAGCAGTAACAGCAGAAGTAGTAGTAGTAGTAGTAGTAGTAGTAGTAGTAGTAGTAGTAGTATGGTGGTGGTAGTAGAAGTAAAGGTAAAGGCAAAGCAATCCCTGTACGGGCCAGGACGGGCCCTGAGGGCTCCAGGGGGTTGAGGCTTCCATAATTTCTAGAAAATCGGCACATGAAGGTGGTAAAAGTTGTCAGCCCTACGCACCGGCCGTAGGTAAAATTGTCATGATTTTTATGGTATTGTATTGTAATTATTTCTTTATGGTATCATATTCTCGTTATACTCTGTTCAGAGTGCGGTTCAATTTTCGGTCACAATTGTGGGCTATATTCAGACCTGTATCTGTTCAGTGGATAAATTACTCGTTTCTGTGTTTATATACTACGTACCTGTTCGTATTGGTCATGATTATATCCTAAACCTACTGTCTCCATCTCAAGTACTTTAACCTGAACATGGTGGTGGCATGTTCCTTCTTGGCGGGCAGTGCACAGATCCCAGGGGACGACTAAATATTTTGCTGTGGCGCCTAGAATTTTGAGGTGTCTTCGGGATTTTTTTTGGGGGGGCAAATTGTTAAACCTGTCTCAAAGACTTTGGAATCTATCGATCGGACTTTTGTCTGTCATGTCCCAGAGGTCAGTAATCATGAAACATACATTAGCCTTTTAGAGCCTAGCGGTAACTTTACATACGACCAGGTTTAAAATTAAAAAATTCTACGTGGTGCCCACATCGCGTTTATGTGTTTTGTACGGATCTCAGAACAAACAGCAACTTTTGCCTTATACAACATGAAGAGACTGGTTTTTATAACCGAAGTGGAGAGTGTTTACAGCGCGGTACGCACTGAATCCTTATATAAAACAGATACGCTTCGTCTTTAAAGGGTTAATTAACGGACTGTGAGTTTAACTCCAAAGACAGTTTGGAACATCCTCCTGTAACTGCAGAATTCTGCATGCTCCTATGTTAAAAATACTTAGCGTAACTCCGTCGATTGATGCCAGGCAGGTCATAACACCATTTTAATTTTGAAAAGTAATTCACGATGACACAAAAGCATGGCATAAACTGTAGAATCTAAATTTTTTCACCTCATATTGGCGTCTAGTTTCTGTGACTTTGAATGTGTGTGTTGACATTGTTCGCCAGTTAGAGACCAACAAGTCTGAAGGTGCCTCTGCTGCTGGGTGCATTCTTAACTGATTTACTGTGTTTAATACGCAACAAAGTATCAAAACACTTACCTGCCGTTATCTTCCTCGCTGTCGGGTGATAGCGCCTTTTATACCTTTCGCAGAAAACTTTTTAAGTAAATTAAAGTTGTAAGGTGTACAAATATGGCGTGAATATATCGCGTCCGCAGGTTTGGCTTCCAATGAACGCAAAAACACATGCGGTCCCATCAGAAGTGTGGAACATATTAAAGAAAGGGTCAAGTGGTGATGTTATTGCCCGATTTTTCCCCACGTAGATTCCCTCAATTAGGTTGTTTGCCTTTCATGAGTACGGGTGCTCCTCGAGGGGCACCATTTTGTCTTTGCTGCTAAGAGGTGCGCCGCGGAAGACGCTGTTTGCCTTTTGTGAGTAGTGGTGAGACATGGGGGCCACAGTTCGTCTGTTGTGATTGAGGGTGCACCCTGATATCCACAGTTTGTCTGTTGTGAGTGAGAGTACGGCATGAGAGCAACAGTTTTTGTGTTGTGAGGATACGCCATGAGATCCACAGTTTGTTGCGAGTGAGGGTGCGCCATGAGATCCACAGTTTGTTGCGAGTGAGGGTGCGCCATGAGATCCACAGTTTGTTGCGAGTGAGGGTGCGCCATGAGATCCACAGTTTGTTGCGAGTGAGGGTGCGCCATGAGATCCACAGTTTGTTGCGAGTGAGGGTGCGCCATGAGATCCACAGTTTGTTGTGAGTGAGGGTGTGCCATTGAGCCGCAGTCTGCCTAGTTTCCGCTGTAACATCTCTGCACTGTGCTAGTGGCTGGTCCAGGGGTTCTGGTTACTGGAGGCTGGCGGAGCCTAGCCCTCTGTACTATCGATCCAGCGTTCGCCGCAGCACGAAGGTGGGGGGTCCTATGTGTAGAGAAACCCACCCCACCCTCACGCGATTTGTGCAGTATGCAGAACAACCCTGGACCGACCGGGACCTGTAAGCACCAAAACCTGCCAACATCATCCTACCCGAAGGTCATGGACTCTTATCTCTTGCTGTCACCCCATGGATAACCAACTCATGAGTTACTTCCCCCCCCCCCCCGACCCCCTCTTTCGCCCCTTGCGACTGAAGGCCCGTACACAACATACGGTCCAGGGATGTGCCCAGTTCTTCACGTGGAGGTTCTGCAAGGTGTGTAGGCGGGGATCCCCGTACTTTACTGCAGCTTGACCTGCATTTCCACATTCAGTGGGTTGCATTTGTTTCACTTACACCCCTTATGTTGGGAACGGTGCGGCATAGGATCTAGCGGACACTCTTCGTGTTCAGGTGGTTCACAGTCCATGTCTCGCTCCAGCAGACGATACATCCGTGACTCGTCACAGGTCCGTCCAGTAGCAAATAATATGATGTAACATTTCGAAACGTGCGTCATCCGATATTCCTTTCTCCCCAACGGATAATTCGTAATTTCGTTTGCACATGCTCGAAGCAGTGATCATAACACATGCAGTTTACAAATCATCTTTAACCCTTTAAATACGAAGCGTATCTGTTTTATATAAGGACTCAGTGCGTACCGCGCTGTAAACACTCTCCACTTCGGTTATAAAAACCAGTCTCTTAATGTGTTATAAGGCAAAAGTTGCTGTTTGTTCTGAGATCCGTACAAAACACATAAGCGCAATGTGGTCACCACGTAGAATTCTTTAATGTTAAACCTGGTGGTACGTAAATTTACCGCTAGGTTTTAAAAGGATAAGTAACTTACGAGAAATGCCTGTGTGAAATTATTTAAAAAATATATTTTTTCTCCAATGGCACAACAGCCCTTAGTGGGCCAGGGCCTCCTTATTATCAAGGCTTCACGATCACAATCAGACATACCACACTCGGTAGGACTCCCCTGGACGAGTGATCAGCCCGGTGCAAAGACTTCTACCTGCCAAAATATAACCCTCACAAGAGACAGACATGCATGCCCGCGGCGGGATTCGAACTCACAATCCTAGCAAGCGAGCGGCCACAGACCGACGTCTTAGACCGCGCGGCCACTAGGATTAGCGTTTTAAAAATGTACATCAACTTAATTAATTAATCTCATTAGCCAGATTAACGAACGTTTTATAATGTGGATTTCATCACCTTAACAGTTCAAAACATGAAATGCATCTGTGTTGTATTTATAACTTTCTTTCTTGCCTGAACGAAAACAAATTGTGTTCCTATTGCATACGCCAACAAATTAACCTTTTAAAGCCTAGCGGTAACTTTACATACGACCAGGTTTAACATTAAAAAATTCTACGTGGTGCCCACATTGCGTTTATGTGTTTTGTACGGATCTCAGAACAAACAGCAACTTTTGCCGTATAAAACATTAAGAGATTGGTTTTTATAACCGAAGTGGAGAGTGTTTACAGCGCGGTACGCACTGAGTCCTCGTATAAAACAGATACGCTTCGTGTTTAAAGGGATAATACATTTTCTCTGTTTTGTTACATTTGAATTTTTTTTCGTTTGTTCTGATGAATGTTATACAAAGAAACCATTCTTCCTTCACGTTACGTTACAAATTATTTGAGTGCCTTGTCATGTCTTTGTCCGTCGCTATTATCAAATTATCAAATGTGTTGGTAGCAATTATTTTACCGGTCTGTATACTAGCATCCAAGAACATTTTATCTACTGTGTACAGTCCTGTAAAATTGATGTTGCGTTCGTCGTATTCATAGAAGTTAGAAAGTTTTCTTTGTTCATAGTTAAACTCCACTTTACTAAGATGTGTAGGGGCGTGGCAGTACACGTCCACAAGTTTTTAATCTCAGTACTAGATGAAAAGGAAAAGTCAGGTTTATGCTACCGTCGCTTTATCCCTTCTAAGGCCTCGTTATCCAGTAGGTCAGAGGTTAAATGGAACCAGGGTTGTCTAGACATAATGGAGAAGAGAAGCGCCTTTGTCGGGGCTGGGAATCGAACCCGTATATCGCCGCCTCCCAGACCATAGCCTGGTCACTCCTTTCACTTCTACTGTCGCTGTGGTCAGCAGTTTATGCATTGCAGAATAGCTGTTTAGAAATTCTTCTGCGGAGCAGGGCTGTGGAGTCGGTATACAAAAACTCCGACTCCGACTCCTCCATAAAAGCTCAATATGTATTAGTAACGGTAATCCTATAAGACATTTCATCGCCACCACGTGAATCATCAGGTTACTGTTTAGACTTATGACCTATATTTAAGTACAAGTCTAATGGTTACTGTAGCTATCAGGGCTCTGGAGTTGGAGTATCTAGTTAAGGTTTTAGATTGAGGTCGGAGTCGGAGTCGGTACATTTTTACCGACTCCGACTGCGACTCCACAGCCCTGGTGTGGAGACAAGGTAATATTATCCAGAGCACTTTAAACTTGAAAAAAAAGGCGCTGGTAGACCGTAACAACCAGTTTGCTATCAGATGGATTTTTAAGACGTGTACTTGACTGCTACATTATAGCTAAAATTGGAAACAAACCAGACATATACAACGTGTATCTGGAATATTTGGGCAAACTTTTACAGTGAGTTCTTCACTTCAAAACAAAAAAGAAATTTCGTATAAACATATTTCCAGAAATGAGTGGTTTTTGTATTTAACCTTTTAAAGCCTAGCGGTAACTTTACGTACCACCAGGTTTAACATTAAAAAATTCTGCGTGGTGCCCACATTGCGTTTGTGTGTTTTGTACGGATCTCAGAACAAACAGCAACTTTTGCCTTATAAAACATTAAGAGATTGGTTTTTATAACCGAAGTGGAGAGTGTTTACAGCGCGGTACGCACTGAGTCCTTATATAAAACAGACATGCTTCGTCTTTAAAGGGGTTAATTGGAAGATTACATTCAACAATAAATTCCGCACTTACGTTGTATTATATTCACAACTGACGTAATGCTTTCACCGTACACGTTCCCTATTTAATAACGCATACGTTCTTATTGTTTATCACGTCACAATTCATAACAAATGCCCAGAATGCCCTCCATCTGAACTATTGCACCCATGGATACATTTGGTAGTGGACTCTGTCACCTTTCCAAAGGTCCCGGGGTGGCTGGAAATGGTTTCACTGGCATAAGGAATGCATTGGGTGAATATCTCTTTATTTTCAATTGGAACTGAATACGTTACGGTTTTTAAGTGTCCTCACAGATAAAAATCTAAAGGTTTGAGGTTGGGCAAACATAGGGTATACCTCAAAAACTAAATGTTTGTGGATGTATATTGATACGAATTTCTTTTCCATGTAAATGATCACAAACCATCTAATGCAATTTACTGACATTAAACTGTTCAGAAAAATGGTCCTACGTGTTTCGAACCATGGCAGGGTTCATCCTCAGGGAGTCATACAATCACTAATCTGATAACAAAAGTTAGTCACAACTTAAAATGCATCTGTTGTGTTGATAAAATGTCATTAAAACTTGTCTTCTTAAGACGATTAACCCTTTAAGGACGAAGCGTATCTGTTTTATATAACGACTCAGTGCGTACCGCGCTGTAAACACTCTCCACTTCGGTTATAAAAACCAATCTCTTAATGTTTTATAAGGCAAAAGTTGCTGTTTGTTCTGAGATCCGTACAGAACACATAAACGCAATGTGGGCACCACGTAGAATTTTTTAATGTTGAACCTGGTGATATGTAAAGTTACCGCTAGGCTTTAAAAGGTTAATGCCCAACAGGCAGCAAGAATCCACCAATATAAGAACTCAAAATGCAAATTACACATCGTCTTAGGAAGACGTGTTTTAGTGACATTTTACCAACACAACAGATGCATTTTAAGTTGTGACTAACTTTTGTTATCATACTGTAGTGATGCGTGTGATTAGTGATTGTGTGACTCCCTGAGGATGAACCCTGGGATGATTTGAAACACGCAAGAGCATTTTTCTGAACAATTTAATGTGAATAAAGTGCATTAGTTGGTTTGTGATAATTTACATCTAAGACAATTCACTGTGTGAATATATAATTCTTTTCCATGGTTTGGTCTAGGGAACTCACGTTGAAGTTTGTCCCAGAATTTGGATACATCCTGTATAGGTTTAACACAATGGGTTTTACCGTTGTTATATTTTATTGTGAAGCAGTCAGGTGTGGTAAAACGTGTGGAAACTCTAGACAATGAGCTACAACTGTCGAACTTTCGGATGAATATATTTTCGTTTCTCAGTTTCCAGATTTTATACCCTGTTTGATACATACGCAAGAAAGCGTGGCAGTGGTGCGAGTTATTTTACATATTCTGTATTATTCGTTACGTTTTAATGTGGACGAATGTTTGAGGGATTGGCGGTGAAACTTTTTTAACAATATGACATTAAACGTCGGAATGCCATCAGTTAAAATAATGTGGGTCTGAAGAAATGATGGCGCGCATAGGCGGTCTTGACGTATTAAGGAACGAACATTTTCTTTCACATTGCCCGAAATCGAACCCCGATTTATCGGTTGGCTACTCCGTAGTGTAGTCACTATACCAACTGAGCTGTCTCGACACCCATCGCAAATAAATATACAGTCAAGCCCGGTTATAACGACATTGGTTTATGCGACACGTCGTCTATAACGTCAGATACTATGTTGTACCAATTAATTCCACACTGTTAACTGTAACACATATTACTCGGTTATAACAACACTCGTTTATAACGGCACAAAATATTCAGTCCCTTCCGTGACATTATAACCGAGCTTAACTCCACTTATGTATGTGTGTTTTCTCTTTATTCTTCCTTGATTTCTGTGCTTCATGTCTTCTGTTTTTCTTCTCCCTTTGATTCCTTCCTTTTTCGTTGCATTCTTTTACATACGTATTTGAGAAGTCGTGGCTGCAGTTCACACTGTACGAACACAGTTGCGCTGTTTTATAGTGAGCTATAGTGACGCAGATACAGCACTGGCCGTGTCACGCCCCATTGTGAACCGCCTCGCATTCCCTTTCCTCTGTTCCAAGTTCCGCCACTGTCTTCCAAGACAGACACTGACATATGTATGGATCTCAAATTTGACTCAGACAACAACTTCTCCTTCCTCACATCCTCTAAAACAACATCTTCGTTTGTTAGAACAACAAATTTTCTGCTCATTTCCTCTCCCCGTTACCCGCAGCCCTGTCTAAGTAGATGTTTACTTGTTTGCAGAACATGGAGGCGTATTTACACTAAGCAGAAACGGGGGACATTTTTGGTAAAATGTGACGTTTTAGTTTCTTAGGGTCGTCATTAAGGCTTTTCGAATTACTATAATGTGGGATGTAATATCTTGTTTTGTCGTTGTACTCAAAAAGTACGAAACTAGGATTCCTTGGAAGTCTATTTCTTAAACCTAATCTTACAACATCTGCTGCATATACTCTTTTAAAGTCTGTTTTATTTTCTGTTTTAATTCCATTATTTATATGCAGATGGCGCCAATGATGACAGTATGGCTAAAATAAGTAAAAATAAATGCGAAATTTGAAAGCCCTGATGATGGTAACTGTGAAGATTGATATTTTTTGATGCAGTGTTGTCTGGTATAAAATACTTTATGTGTTTAATGGCGAAAACTACCGAAGTTTAGGAACCTGGGGTGAATAACGGACACGAGTATGTTTGCATATCACGTACGACATACTGTGAAAAATTAACTGTTAAAAACATGGCAACAATGCGAACCTTTGAGGTTATCTCCAACAAATTTTTAGTGCATAGCTTCAGCAAATAGAGTACAATGGAACCTGCGTATAACGGAACCACAAGGGATCGAAATGTTTCTCCGTTGCAGGCAGGCTGTCTTTAATATAGGTACTTTAACTATGGATAATCCTGTCTGCAGAATTTTTCCACGAAAAACAGGTTTTCGTTATGGACAGGTTTCGTTTAAGACAGGTTTCACTGTAGCAAGTTATACACCGAATTAATATAAACTAACCATAGTGGCCTATTAATCTCTAGGACTAGGAACAATGCAATACAATTTCCACTCGTAACGTCCTTCTATCTTTTTTAAAGAAAAAAGATGGATCGTAATAGACAGAACATGGCCTGAACATGAAGTAGAGCGTAATGAGATAACTTTCCCTACGTTTTTGTTGTTTCGCTTTTCATGTTGAAGTTATTGTATTGAAATTGGTTGGCAAATTATTAGGTTAAACTTTCCTCCTTCGACGTTAGTTTGTAACTGCTACTTGTACTACGCATTTAAACCCTTTAAAGATGAATCGTATCTGTTTTATATGAGGACTCAGCGCGTACCGCGCTGTAAACACTCTCCACTTCGGTTATAAAAACCAGTCTCTTAATGTGTTATAAGGCAAAAGTTGCTGTTTGTTCTGAGATTCGTACAAAACACATAAACGCAATGTGGGCACCACGTAGAAATTTTTAATGTTAAGCCTGGTGGTACGTAAAGTTACCGCTAGGCTTTAAAAGGTTAATAAAATGCGCCTGTATAATTTGAAGTGGATGCCGCGTTGTTTTTTCCGCGTTCAGAAAAATATTACACATTACTTAAAATTAGTTGAATAATTATCTTGGCAAAATCTTATACAGTTAAATTAATGACAACAGCAGTGAAATTAAATTAGTGCAGGAACATGGACGGAAGTTCGAAGTTTCGTCGCGTTTTCTCAAGAGAATTATCGAAAAGTCGTACGACGTCGTCTCTTACGTGGCTTCCCTAGCGACGTTATCTCTCTAAGCAGCACTTCAGTGGGGCCGGCAGTGTCCGCTGTTCCACGACTAACGCCATGGAGCTAAGGCTATGAAATTTCTCACATTTTAATGGGAACCAGTTGTTCAGTACCGTGCTCACAAGAGTCCGCAACCCGAACTAGATTCAGTCCTCGCCCTTGCACCCTATTTAACATCCGTTTTAATATTATCTTCGAATCTACAGCTGTGTCTTCCAAGCGGTTTATTTCCTTCAGGTTCTCTCAGTAAAAACGCTTTGTGCATTTGTCTTCTCTTAATCATGGAGGGGCCGTGAAGGTGTCATAAGTGTAATGCGTCAGGTCTTGAAGTTACGTAATTAATTACTGTGAATGTATTACTGTATGGTGTGCTTAATTTTTAATTAATATTAATTTATCAAATTTAGGTTAATTGTAATTGTATTTATTTGTATTGTATATGTATGTGTATTGTATTTGTAATTGTATTAGTATTGTAATTGTATTTGTATTGTAGTTGTATTTGTATGCGTATTGTATTTGTTTTGTACTTGTATTTACTGTGTGCAGTATGTGTCCTTTATTGTTTTTGTAATTTTGAGTGCTGTGTTTTGTTTGAGTGCGGTGTGTTATTTTGTGTGTTGTGTCTTATTGCAGTACCGATGCCACCGGGTACAAACACATTTGCAGTCAAAATAAATAATAATAATAAAAATAATAATTTACGTGCTACACACCCCTCCCATCCCTTCCTTATTGATTTTATCACCCTAGTGGTATTTATCCTTTCCATAAACATTGGCTGATAACCTCTACAACAATATGTTTCCGTGCATTGATTGATTAAACCTTTCAAGTACAGTGGTTTGTACGCGTCATTCGACCCAACTGTCGACTTTGCTCCAATGGGGATTTATTTGTCTGTGATTAATAGATCTTTGTACCGTTAGACCTTAACTTCAGGGAATGTGCGTGGGGAGGCGACAACTAAGGATGCATCCAGGTACTTGGCTGGCGCGCCGTGCAGTGACAGTGTCTGGAAGTGACAAACGGACGAGTCGTTTACGAAAAGAGCCCGCGGCACCCAGATTTTGGCTACGTCCACAGCTGAAGACAGCCAAGTCATCAATCTTTTTCTGAATGGGTACTCGTGTAATGTCTCTTAAAATTAATGTCGTTTGTCTACAGTACGTGATATTAATTAAAACCGCCTTTAGAACATTCCTGTTTTCGTAACATAATTAACAGGCCAGTTATTCGCTCGTATTCATAGTCCTTACCGCAGTGCTTTCCTCTTCTACCTGTTCACAGCAGGTGTCGAGGTTGTTTATTTTCACTTGATCACACTCAGACACACACCACAGTCGGTAGGACTCCTCTGGACGAGGGATCGGCCCGTAGCAGAGACCCCTGCCTGACAACACAAACACTCACAAGAGATAAACATCCATGCCCCCGGTGGCATTCGAACCCACGATCCCAGAAAGCGCTCGGCCGCAGACCTACGCCTTAGACCGCGCGGCCACTGGGATCGGTCGTTCATATTCACTAATTGAAATTGCCTGTCTTTAACATTTAACCAAGGGGCGCTGGGCACTGGCCGTTATACGTACGTGTCACCTGATTCGCTAAAGTTCACAAGGTCTGACGCGCAGTAAATGTATTTTGTTTCTAGATTATCTAATAGTGCTGTCAGTAACAGCAGTAACAATGACGTGTAGGGGGTAGTGGTTAAATAATGAGAAAGGATAGGGAAGGAGGCGGTTTTAGCCTGATGTAAATACTTCTCCCAATGGCTCGGCAGCCCCTAGTGGGGCCAGGGCCTCTTCATTACCGAGACTTCACGATCACACCCAGCTAGACACCCCACAGTCGATAGGACTCCTCTGGAGAGGTGATCAGTCCGACGCAGTGATTTCTACCCGACAACACACATCAGACAGATATCCATGCCCCCCCCGGCGAGGTTCGAATCCACAATCCCAGCAAGCCAGCCGCCGAAGACCCACTCCTTAGACCGCGCGGCCACTGTGGTCGGCCGCATAGTGTAAATACTATCATGGAGTTTGCTTAGAGGAATTGGGGAAAACCATGCACCTCCTGTAATTCAGGACCGAGGAGGATATAAGTTGCGAAATGCAAGTGTCATCAAATTCCTAAGCAGCTACAAGCTCTACAGGCGTCCAATTTGTTTCACCTAGGGGTAGTTCAGGATTCACTGTACGTGATGATTTGCTTCTGAAAATGGGACGTTAAGAATGATTAAAGCTGGGTTTACAAACATGTGGCTGTAGTAACACTCCAGATACCCTGAATCCTCAGCCAGAGGTATGCCAGACTTCGTTGCTTTAGAGCCTGTGGTTGCTTACAAAATGTATTGAAATTTGACAAAATAACGTTGCTGAGGTACGGCTGTAGCTTCCTTTTAGGACTCCGCATTTCGTCTACGCCCTGTAATGTAGCTTTTTTTAGACTCCACTTTCTTCCACACACAGTATTTATAGCTTCCTTTTAGGACTCCGCATTTTATCCATAACCTGTGTTTATAGCTTTCATATCATTTTTAGAATAATCAGCGGCTAGTCGCATACACGGTAATAATCCAGTGATTCTTTTAACAGAGAGGACATGTGTTTTCTGTAAGTTGGGAAATTGGTGTTCCATGTACTGTGTTAATGAATTCCAGATTTCAAAAGAATTTAGTCGTTATAATAACAAAAAACGAAAGCTTTCAAACGAAGCCGCCGTCTTACCGCCGCCGCGCAATGTATGTATGTATGTATGTATGTATGTACGTACGTACGTATGTATGTATGTATGTACGTACGTACGTACGTATGTATGTATGTATGTATGTATGTATGTATGTATGTATGTATGTACGTATGTACGTATGTATGTATGTATGTATGTATGTATGTATGTACGTATGTATGTATGTATGTACGTACGTACGTATGTACGTATGTATGTATGTATGTACGTATGTATGTATGTATGTACGTACGTACGTGTGTATGTATGTACGTATGTATGGATGTACGTATGTATGTCTGTATGTATGTACGTACGTATGTATGTATGTGTGTATGTATGTATGTATATGTATGTATGTATGTACGTATGTATGTATGTATGTATGTATGTACGTATGTATGTACGTATGTATGTATGTATGTATGTATGTATGTACGTATGTATGTATGTATGTGTGTGTACGTATGTATGTGTATGTATGTGTGTATGTACGTATGTACGTATGTATGTATGTACGTACGTATGTATGTATGTACGTACGTATGTATGTACGTACGTATGTATGTACGTATGTACGTATGTATGTATGTATGTGTGTGTACGTATGTATGTATATATGTATTTACGTATGTATGTATGTATGTGTGTTTACGTATGTATGTGTATGTATGTATGTACGTATGTATGTATGTATGTATGTATGTACGTACGTACGTACGTGTGTGTGTACGTATGTATGTACGTATGTATGTATGTAAGTATGGATGTATATGTGTGTGTATGTATGTATATGTGTATGTATGTATGTATGAATGTATGTATGTATGTATGTATATATGTATGTATGAATGTACGTATGTATGTACGTACGTATGTATGTGTGTACGTATGTATGTATATATGTATGTATGTGTGTGTGTATATGTATGTATATGTGTATGTATGTATGTATGTATGTATGTATGTATGTATGTGTGTGTGTATGTATATATGTATGTATGTATGTATGTATGTATGTATGTATGTATGTATGTATGTGTGTGTATGTATATATGTATATATGTATGTATGTATGTATGTATGTATGTATGTATGTATGTATGTGTCGTCGTCTGTATTCTGATGTTCGCATGTTGTCTGTGCTGGCTTATGGTAAGGGGAACGGTCACGTGACCACAGACGGTGTAGCGTGTAACAATGTGTGTACAGCATTTAAATATGATGGAACGTGATTTGAAACATGCAGTGCGTGACAAGGTGTGATGTACTGCGCCGTCACTTCTGACCGCGCCAGAGCTTCATTCACTTTGCAGTCACGTGACTGCTACACTTTCAGTTTCCCATCTTCAAATTAAAGGCTACACTTTTAGCCAAATTTCGTTTCTTAACGAAAGAAAATATTCTTATGAGATCACTATGCCCTCTGTCTGTCTGTCTGTCTGTCTGTCTGTCTGTCTGTCTGTCTGTCTGTCTGTGTGCCCCTCCTTTCACAGTTGAAACCGGATGACCGATTTTTACAAATCTTGCTATGAACTATATGCAATTGCAGGCCAACTCCGCTTCGCAACTTCCAGTTTCATATATTCCCTAACTTTCCCAGCGGGGCTGGACATTTAAATTTGAGCGCATCCTTTATGTAAAACGTACTACTAGAACACAAATATTTAAACCTTCGTGTTTCTGTAGTTACTCTAATTTTCGTAGTCCGTCACCATGTAGCGTGTCCATATGTTTCTTGCACATTAACCTTTTAAAGCCTAGCGGTAACTTTACGTACCACCAGGTTTAACATTAAAAAATTCTACGTGGTGCCCACATTGCGTTTATGTGTTTTGTACGGATCTCAGAACAAACAGCAACTTTTGCCTTATAAAACATTAAGAGACTGCTTTTTATAACCGAATTGGAGAATGTTTACGGCGCGGTAAGCACTGAGTCCTTATATAAAACAATTCTGCCCACACAGTGTATTTATGTATTTTGTACGGATCTCAGAACAAACAGCGATTATTTCCCTATACAGCATTAACTGACTGATTTTTATAACAGAGACGGGGAGTGTTTACTGCGCGGTACGTTCTGAGTCCTTATATATAAAACAGATACACTTAGTCTTTAAAGGGTTAATTAGTCCTTACTTCTTCCATGCTCTTAATTTGCCTACTTCTACCCTGAAGGTGGAGGCAACATTGGTACCTATCTACCAAACCACAATCCATCACATTCCAACACACAGTGAGTTTCAAAGACTAAAGAAGTAAATACATTTCTGGAGAAGAAATGTTTTGACGAATGTACATGACCTTCCGATTTTGCGTTAATTTTATCAACGTGCAGGCTTATGGAGGTGTTCATGTTCCGCGCATTATTTCTTCTTCCCCTTACCATTCTCTACACGAAAAGTTACGTTTTGCTTGTGTCATGAAAACAGTGACGAGGAAACATAATGGAATTACGTTGCCAACGCTCTTTATGCTGTACGGGTTCGTAAGCCAGCCTGTGTTTACTTTTCTACTTCAAGAGGACAGAAAGCAAATAATCTTCGAAGCCGTCTCAATCAGTCTCACTACTGTTCCGACAATCCTTAGTATGGAATGACGAATGATATATGTAATACGTTCTAATAAATTCCCATTTCACTCCTCTTTCAACCTCTCAATCTTGTATTCCTTGTTTTATTAGCACTTTCACGTATCCTTGTGAATATCTAAACAAACAATTATCAATTAGTGTTACGACTTACTATGATTGTCATGTCTACATGCGTTTCGTTTCGCAGTCCTTCCCATTTCTACCTACTCGCAGTAGGTGTCGAGGTTGTTTATTTTCACTTGATCACACTCAGACACACACCACAGTCGGTAGGACTCCTCTGGACGAGGGATCGGCCCGTCGCAGAGACCTCTACCTGACAACACAAACACTGTACAAGAGACAAACATCCATGCGCCAGGTGGTATTCGAACCCACGATCCCAGCAAGCGCTCGACCGCAGACCTACGCCTTAGACCGCGCGGCCACTGGGATCGGCTTGTGTATATATACGCTTACAATTTAATCTCCTACCTTTAACAGTAGCGATATAGGCTTCCATAAATACTTAATATGTAGGTTAGTCTTCTAGGATGTGTGACCATCGGCCTGCAGTTTTTACCCTGAATATGGAGGCAGCAGGTTCCTTCGAAACATGTTAGTACCTGTATACCACCGTACATGTTGTCATATCCCGGAACATCTTGCTGTTAGTAATTTGCCGGTTACCTTAGGTTTGAAAACTCTATGATTGTTTATTAAAAAAACCGTCACCTCTTAACCCCTTAGTTGTGTATAGTAAACGCCCCAGCATCATACATCAACTGACATTTCATATCAAGTTGTGACTGAGATTAATGATGATGTCTCTTAAGCGAATATCTCTTGGTGGTCCTTCTACCTGACACATGATTTATGCTCCAAGTATTTTCCTAAGTATTTAGATACCCACGGTAAGACACTTTTTCATAAACGCAGCATAATATTATGAGAACAGTGTGTTGCGTTTATGTAAATATGCAAATACTGGAAGAAAAATTGGATCTAATTAATAACCTACTGTATTTTTTAAAGTAGCGCTGTGTATGTTGGAAGTGAAATGACTTAGCGGTTGATAAAAAGGCACCAAATGTCTTAATACGAATTCACGATAACAGAAAATGCGTATTTGTTCAAGGACTACCTATATAACTACCGCAGAATCTCATCCCACCTCACAAGTTCGCTCGGCCGCCATTTTGGTATTGCTGTTTGTGGATTGTACCAAGAAGACTCGGTGCCCAGTGGTAGATTCTTTGTAACACGTTTTTTCGCAGTTTATACACGCAGTGGTAATTAAATGTTTGAAGTCCACTGCTATTTCAAATTGTGACGAAGTATTCACATTGTAATTACACAGATCTTATTTCCCGATGTAATTACCCTGATTTTCAGTGTATGTTGTCAAGCCGTGTACTGCACTTCCTCGATCCTGCTAGAGTAATTTTTTTTTTCATTTTGGTCTTAAACTATTTTTGTGCACGCAACTGCTATCCCATGCCTGCTGCCGATTCCTCGGCCTTTATGATAACGTTGGTACAGTGTATGTGATCCTTATTCATTCATTCATTCACTCATTCCGTAGTCTGTCTTACAACACGTCCATAGCCTCCTCGAAAGCGAGTTCTTCACTGCCTGCGATCTAGTGCTTCCTCTTTCGATTTCCAGTATCCTCTCTTCTCCTTGACGTCATCCAGTAGCTGCTTACGTCCTCTGCCTCGTCTTCCAATCACTTCTGTTCTTCCTTCTCTCTTTCCTATGTGTACGGACCACTGCCACATGGTGAAAACCCAATTGCAGTCAGTAAATATCATACCGTATATCGTATGACGTGCTTTAGAAGGCAGTTCCTACGGAAGATGTGACCAATCCAATGAACCTTCCCTATTTTGATTTTATGTAGGACGTTCTTTTCCTCCTTGACTCTGTGTAATACTTCTTTATTTCTGACACGATCGGTACAACTGGTCTTATATATAACGACAAATTGTTTCCGTATAATAACATTAACTTTTAAAGCCTAGCGGTAACTTTACATACGACCAGGTTTAACATTAAAAAATTCTACGTGGTGCCCACATTGCGTTTATGTGTTTTGTACGGATCTCAGAACAAACAGCAACTTTTGCCGTATAAAACATTAAGAGATTGGTTTTTATAACCGAAGTGGAGAGTGTTTACAGCGCGGTACGCACTTAGTCCTTATATAAAACAGATACGCTTCGTCTTTAAAGGGTTAAATATATATGTAGGCGATTGTAATGTTTTATTAGTCAAGAAGTAAGAGGCAGGGTAATGAAAATTAAACATATTTTTGTAGTTTATGTGAGTCAGTTTTGGTGACTTAAACTTCACTGTTTCCAGTTGGTAAGTAAGGACACCTTTAGTGACCCAGCACATATCGTGTGTGTATTCAAGGTCATTGTACATATTTGTAACAACGATGGGTGTAACTTCAGCCGCAGTAGGTCGTATTTACTGGACATAATACTGTGCAGTTGCAGAAGGTGCACGGCAATCTCTCTGTGCCACCGGGAGGAATCAAATATTATGAATTCAGGAGAACGAGGTGGCCAAGCGATAGGGTCACCTGTGCCAATTCGTTTCCGTGGAAGTGTGAATCATGTAATATTTATGTGCTTTATGGTGTTATTCTACTCAGAATTGTCTCATCAATCTTCCGGTATAAAAGCATAGCTGGCCCTCAGATAACGTGTTGCTTACCTTATGTAAACCGAACATAAATCCCCGTCCATAGTCCTTATACAGGGTGACGTAAAGTTGAGAAACCACGTACCGAATTATGACAATCCAAGGCCAGAGGAAGTTGCAGCTTTTTGGAGGATCTTAAAATTAGAGCGACAAATCACGTGGTGCTTTTATTACTTTCGCAATGGTAAGTTACTACAGTTACCGTGTGAGGGCAGCACCTTGTTACGACGCAGCAATGGCGGGCGGTATTAGGAATGTGGGCGGCAGTTGGGCCTTAAATTCAGCACACTTAAAATGTTGTAACATATGAGGCAATAGTAAGGTACAGTGCCTCGTAGGTTTAATTAAATAAATCAAAATGTTACAGTACAATACACTGTGTGCATTACATTTTGATATTAAAGCTGCTATGTGTTATTTTCGAAGAGTTTCCAAAAGTGAAATAACGCTGAATAAAGACACATGTTGCAGCTTAAATAATGTAATTTAATGAACTGCATTTTACCCTCGACAAATGCACTCGACACTTGGCATGTTTCCGAATTCGCGTACCTGTCAAATAAACCAGTCATGGGAACAGTATGGAAATTCACATGGCTTCTTTTAACAATGTTTAAATATTTGCTCGTTTGTCAAATACGCCAGTCGTTGGAATGCCATCTTTCAGAAGATATCTAACACTTTTGGCTTCCATGTGTTGAAAGTAAGAGCGAAACTAAATAGCCCTGTAATCCCTCTTTTGTATTCATTTGTTAAAAATGCTTGGGAACAATCACTATAACGACAAGAGACAAACGCTACAAAAGGAAACACTAACTCCATGCCGCAGAGGCCTTCTTGAGAAGCTAACAGTTTCTCAGCTAGTCAAGAAGTTTCCCGCATTTTATGGAACCCGGAGGTTCATTACCGCATTCACAAGAACCCGCCACGTGTCCCTATCCTGAGCCAGCTCAATCCAGTCCATGCCGCCCCATCCGACTTCTTGAAGATCCATTTTAATATTATCCTCCCATCTACGCCTGGGTATCCCAAGTGGTCGCCTTCCCTCAGATCCCCCCACCAAAATCCTGTATGCACCTCTCTTTTCGCCCATGCGTACTACATAATGACAGTGGCCTAACTAACTAACTAACTAACTAACTAACTCCATGGAGCAGAAGCTTTCTTGAGACGCTAGCAGTTTCCCAGCTAGTCAAGAAATTCCCCGCATTTTAAGGAACCCGGAGGTTCATTACCACATTCACAACAGCCCGCCCCCTGTCCCTATAAGCAGTCGCGGACAGCCGACAAGGGATGGTCCTCCAGTTTAGGGTTGGGCGAGGTGCTAATAACTCCTCACCGTAAAAAATTATGTTACGAAACAGCCTGCAAATGAAACAATGCAATTCACAAATAGAACCAAAAAAGAAGAAATGTGTCTATAGATTTTGAATATTCAGTACTTGTAGAGTGGCGACTTGTTAATACTAAACGACGTTTCGGAGGAGCATAGCACCTTTATATTGACGGCCATGCAGTCCAATTGGACTGTAATTACTAGTCGAAACAGCGTAAAATCCAGGAAAACCTGAACCTTTAGTGTAGCTGTGCCTCATTGCCGAAACGTGTTGCAAATTCCCCAACATTCTTCAGTCACTTTCAATCTTCATTATGTGTACTAGCAAATGGGTAATCACATTTATTGGGTTTCAGTACTATTGCTTGCGTTGAGCACGCGTCCAACCGACCAACATCCTCGTCCTTATTATTTGCACTGAAGTTAGGCGTCTGTTTTATCATACCCCAGAGGGCTTTTGATTACACAACACAGTCTGATGAGGAACTGTCGTCTGTGAGATGCGACGCGTCACGAGTGGCCACAGATAACAGGACACCACATTCATATACAGATTCCAAACTTTTCAGTGTTTGTAGCTTTGTATTCTAAGATGTGATGCAGTTAAACTCGGTTATAATGTCATGAAACGGACCGAATAAATTGCGTCATTATAAACGAGTGTCACTGTAAGCGAGGTGTTTGGTACAAGTGAAGGAAAAATATTTGAAGATAAAATGCAAGCCTATGGGAATATTGCTTAAATGGTTATGCTTTCGTTTGGCAATTATGCTGACGCGCCTAATAAGTAGGGAACAACTTTATGCACAACGTGATTTACAATTATTTTTCATTTTCCAGACCTTGAATTTATACAGCTGTTTGAAATACGAATATTACAGGCTTGCATTGTTAAGGACGAGAAGTTGGATGATTTCTCAAAATAGACTACTTCTTTGAAAACTGTATTGGAACCGATGACTGGCAATGTCGTTATACGCGAGGTAGATGTTCTTGCGTATGTCGTACTAAGCGTGGCAGAAAAACACGTGTCGTAGGTGGAATTATTTGGTATCGCAGAATGTGTAACGATATAAATGAGGTGTCGTACAAACCGAGGTCGTTGTAACAGAGTTGCATTGTACTTTTTAGCAGAGTTCACTGGCTCCCCAAATCTTATTGACCCTTTAAAGACGAAGCGTATCTGTTTTATATAAGGACTCAGTGCGTACCGCCCTGTAAACACTCTCCACTTCGGTTATAAAAACCAGTCTCTTAATGTTTTATAAGGCAAAAGTTGCTGTTTGTTCTGAGATCCGTACAAAACACATAAACGCATTGTGGGCACCACGTAGAATTTTTTAATGTTAAACGTGGTCTATGTAAAGTTACCGCTAGGCTTTAAAAGGTTAAGGAATTTTTCGGAATGTTAGATTCTTCAGTTTCGCCGGAAATGTATCACTGATTTGTGTAATGCGTGTGGTAGCTGGCTGTTTATTCATTTGTTTTGTGGGTTATTTAAGAAGGGTTTAAGTAGGTCCCACTCGAATGATAGAATAATTTCGAGAGGATGGGGAAGGAACCTGTCGGTGGTGTTACACTCCGAGGCAGTATCCACAGATTTTGTTGCAGGATGTGAGAAACCCCTTGAAGAACCTCAGCTGCGTTAACCGATTCCCTGTCCTGTACATAAACCCGGCTCCTCCCACGTACGAAACAGCAATGCTGGCTACTGACGTACATATTCGGTAGCTGGCTGTTGTTGACGCGGTGATGAGCCTCTGGTCTGGTCTCTGATTCATAGTTTCTGAAGAAGGATATTAGTTTTTTTTTTGGTGTGTAAACCTTGGTGATTAATTCTGCCTGAAGACTTTTACGTAAGACTTAGAAATGATGGCTTGTAGAGGCAAACATACACACTAAAAATATTTATTGTAGAATTGAAATGTAGGAGACGTTTCACACATGAAATATTCAGGATCCCCTTATATAATGCAATATACTATTGTTTAAATATCAGAATGCATCAAATTAACCCTTTAAAGACGAAGCGTATCTATTTTATATAAGGACTCAGTGCGTACCGCGCTGTAAACACTCTCCACTTCAGTTATAAAAATCAATCTCTTAATCTTTGATAAGGCAAAAGTTGCTGTTTTTCTGAGATCCGTACAAAACACATAAACGCAATGTGGGCACCACGTAGAATTTTTGGATATGAAGCCTGGTGTTACGTAAAGTTGCCGCTAGGCTTTAGAAGGTTAAAGGAATATATGGGAAAATACGTAAATAGGATATTTAGAAGGAAAGCAATTAACGAAACACTATAAATGTTTTGTAAAGCAGGAGCAATCTACAGACTTTTATATGGCAGTGAAACTCGGACTAAGAAGCTTATAAACGCTAGAAAAATAGAAGCAGCGAAAATAAAAATCTTAGTGGCTATCGAATTATGCTCCGAAGTATTGGAATTTAAGCCGATCCCAGTGGCCGCGCGGTCTAAGGCGTAGGTCTGCGACCGAGCGCTTGCTGGGATCGTGGGTTCGAATCCCACCGGGGGCATGGATTTTTTTCTCTTGTACAGTGTTTCATGTTGTCAGGTAGAGGTCTCTGCTACGGGCCGATCCCTCGTCCAGAGGAGTCCTACCGACTGTGGTGTGTGTCTGAGTGTGGTCAAGTGAAAATAAACAACCTCGACACCTGCTGTGAGTAAGTATAAGAGGGAAGGACTGCGAAACGATACGAAGTATAGGAATTTAAAAGGACTTGTATACGAATATAAATAAGCAAGAGAATAAAGATTAGTGTATTACAGAGGAAGGTTAATTACCTCAGCAGGATGCAAAATAATGACGATCAAACCTGTGTGTAAACACAGTCAAAAGGGACGTAAAGATGGCTGCGCAGTTGGAACAAGCACGAGCCTATGTCCGTGAAGCAAGAAGAAAGAAAAGTGAAGGAGAAAAGAAGGAACAGTGCTCTATTTCGAGAGGTGATCATTTGTTTATGAAATACACATTGAAACAAATGCTTATACCTTCATTTTATGAAAAATGCCGTTAGTAAAGGTCACACAGTGTTAGGGGCACAACAGCTGTACTTAGAGACGGTTAGCTGCGTCAGGTTTCGTGGAATATGTTTTGGTTTTCTTCAGGCACTTATTTTGTGAATGTGAAAGATAACAAAGAACATGCAGGGCCACGGAGATTCGAATTGTCTCTACTTTCTTTTATACGAAGGAACTGCCTGAGGATGGCCAAATATTCGAGCGGGAAGATCTCACAATAAAACGTCAATGTTAAATGTGGGTCGCTAATGTATATTTATTCAGTGTAATTCAAACACAGCGTTAGAAATTTTTATTTTACAGGCGACAAGTTTCGGCTCTGGTTTCAGGCCATCATCAGGCCTTATCCAAGAACAAAGATACAGAAAAACTTTAAGATTTATGATGGAGATTGTCAATTTAAATTCAAGTACATTACACATGTATATAGATATATACAGAGTTGTCTGATATAAGAAGCCTCTATGTTGGTATACAGAACTGTAGTTTTACATGTAGTTTTGTATGGGTGTGAAACGTTGTCTCTTACATGAGGGAGGAACAAAGACTGAGGGTGTTCGAGAGTAGGGTGCTGAGGAGGATATTTGGGCCTAAGAGGGACGAGGCGACAGGGGAGTGGCGAAGACTACATAACGAGGAACTTAATGACCTGTACTGATCACCAAATATTATTCGGGTAATCAAACCGAGAAAAATGAGATGGGCGGGGTAAGTAGCACATATGGGGGAAAAGAGAGGTGCATACAGGATTTTAGTGGGGAGACCTGAGGGAAGGCGACCATTTGGGAGACCCAGGCGTAGATGGGAGGATAATATTAAAATGGATCTTGAAGCAGTGGGATGGGCATGAACTGGATTGAGCTGGCTCAGGATAGGGACAAGTGTCTGGCTGTTGTGAATGCGGTAATGAACCTCCGGGTTCCATAAAATGCGGGAAATGTCTTGACTAGCTGAGAAACTGTTAGCTTCTCAAGAAGTCCTCTGCTCCATGTAGTTAGTTATATATTTGTATGAAGAAGCTTTATAGATCTAAAATTAAGAATTAAAAGGTTTTCAATTGTAAGAATATAAAATGTAAAATTCTAAAAACAGCACTTACTTGTGACGTATATACTTTATTCTTTTTTTACCTGATGACATTCTTTTAGGCCGAAACATGTAGTTGAGAATAATAGAATAATTTTTGTGCTCTGACTGGGCTTATAGTAATTCCAATTAATAAACCATTTGTCACGTGCCTTCTACATGTTTCGACCTTTACAAGTTCATCTTCAGGTACTTACATACAAATACAAGTGCAGCAAATTCTGTTAAAAGATTGCGTATGTAGAGTTAAAATTGAATATTTAGTTTCAATTAAATTGTAACTGTATACACGCACATATTTGACAGAAGTTTCTGTATTTTTATGCCTTTTTATATACCTCGCTTTTGGTGACCTTGTAGAGGTCGAAACATGTAGGAGGGACGTAAGTGACAAATGATCATTTATTATTAATTGTGCAGTTTGTTTTATCAAATCTGTATAACATTCTGAAGCGATCTCCTGCTGTCGTCTTCAAGGTGAAAGATGGTGGAAATAGGTTTACTCCCAAAGGAAGGTATGTGCTTGCCACACTTCTGGGCGTCACGTGCTTACCGCACTTCTCGGCGTCGCGTGTTACCGCACTTCTCGGCGTCACGTGCTTACTGCACTTCTCGGCGTCACGTGCTTACCACACTTCTCGGCGTCGCGTGCTTACCAGACTTCTCGGCGTCACGTGCTTACCACACTTCTGGGTGTCACATGCTTATCAGACTTATGGGTGTCACGTGCTTACCAGACTTCTCGGCGTCACGTGCTTACCAGACTTCTCGGCGTCATGTGCTTACCACACTTCTCGGCGTCACACCTGAATAACAGTAATTGTAATAGAAAATTTACAAAAATCTCAAATCTCAAATTATGACCGAGTTTAAACTGATAGCTATATGTGATGGATACTTACAAAGATTAAAACTTTCACGTGGAATGAATTATAGACATTCTGTACCGAATATTCTATAAATCCACCCGGTAGTTTGTGAGATATAACATGTATGAAGACCGACTGCACTGCCCCCATAATTCGTTTCATATTCTGCCTGCAAAGAACACCTGATTGCCCTAAGGGTAGAAACGAATTTCTTTGCGCACTGTCACCACTTGTCCTGAGAATTGAGAGTTATGTCGTTTTTGCAGCAAGTGTTTGAATAACGTGTCTTCTGTGGGCTGCTGCAACATATCTGCCCGCTCACCCGATCTGCCGTGTGTATGACATACAGCAATTAGAATAGAAAAACCTTTGTCGACGGCTAATGACGGATATATCGACAGAGCTCCGCGACGTGCGTCATTCATGTGGTCAATAGGCCTATACGGTGTGATCAATAGTGCATGTCGACGGTTTTATTTGTACGTGTCACTTAAAATCCTACAACGTGACATCTGATAGGGACAGAGCTAGCAGCACTGACCAACTGACCTAATTGCAGCCGTGTGTTGTGGCACGTAGTAAACATTGCCTAAACATTAAACCTTAGTTGTGTTCGTATTTTTTTCTTTGGGGTTGAGAGGTACACTGCTTCTAGGGCAGAAGACTTCTCATCTGAAGATGGAGGCAGTATATTTCTACGAAAATTCAATAACCACTTGCTATGTCAACCCACAAAACTACAGTGTGTCTTCACAGTTATAGAAATCTGAATTATACAGGGTGTTCCAAAGGAATCTTGAATGGGAAAAATAAACACATCTAAATATATTTATTTGGTAGTACTGTATTACAGTACTTAAATGTCAGTTTTTTTCGACACACCTATCGTGATGTTCAGGCACGGAATTAACAATGGTGGCGCTGTTCTGTTCTTAGTTAATGCTTGATTACAGCAACACACTACCACATACCTGCAGCTGCAGGATTCGCGACAATACTGACGAAATAAACGAAAACAAAAGGGGAGCGTATAGAAACACGTTATAACTGGTTTCAGTTTGTTTTAAGTCGGATAACAGTTCGTAAGAACGCAATATTACAAGTTTCTTTCCTGACACACCCTGTGTATCGTACGTACTGTATTTCGTGTGACTTTCTGTCTCGAACTGACGTCCGTGATACAACTTTAAGTTGGGAAAGTTGCTTTCATTCATCATTCATTCTGTTGTCTGTCTTACGACAGGTCCATAGCCCCTTCCAAAGCGAGTTCTCCACAGAGTGCAATCTAGTGCTTCCTCTTTAAATTTACAGTAACTTCCGTTTCCTTAAGGTCATCCACTGGCTGCTTATGTCTTCTTCCTCGTCTTCCCGTCACTTCTATCCTTCTTTATATCTTTCCTTCAATAACGTGTTTGATAAGGCAGTTTCTACGCAAGATGTGACCGATCCAGTTAGCCTCCCTTCATTTTATTATGTGTAGGATATTCCTGTCCTGCTTGACTCTACGTAATACTTCTTAATTTCTCACACGATCGGTCCAACTGATCTTCTCCATCCTTCTGCAGCACCATATTTCAAAACTTCTCAGGTATTTCTGACCTGCTTTCCGAAGTGTCCAAATTTCAGCACCATACAAAGCTGTGTTCCAAATTTAGCATAAAGTTGCCTTACTGCCCTAAAAAGGAAGGCTACACACACACACACACACACACACACACACACACACAATGCTCGGTAATCGTCTACCCAGAATATTAGGAACATTGATCTCCTTATGTTCTGATTTTTAATCATCCTGTTTGACTTGTTTGGGTTCTCTTTTGTTCCACACAGTTCTTGATCTTATTTCCGTTAAGTCAGTAAAATCCAGTTATAAGGCAGTGATTCATTCCCCGCCTCCACCATCACTGCAGCATTCCCCTCCACCACTGCCTTCCGTTTGGTGATACTGTTTTTTACAATTCATAATCTGCATTTCATACGAGTCACAGAAACTAAACTGACGGGATTTTGGCGCTGAAGGTAAGGCATCAGCTGTTTTGGATGGAGTTGGAACACCCACAGCCGCCCACACACCCACCCACACCAGCATTGTTTCCTTGGCGTCATATTTTGCGCGTTTTGTACATTGGCCTTGCCTTGCCTTGCCTTGCCTGCCGTTGTTGTTCTGATAAAGAATTGGTTTTCTGCTACGTCTTATTCATAGTCTATAGTTAACTTATTTGTTCGTTTCTTCTTTTATCTCTTCTTTTTTCGACCCTTTCTTTCCTTGTTTCCATTTCTGTTACTTTGAGTTTTCCCTTCCTCTCTCATTTTTTCCTTTACCTTCTTGTTTCTTTCTTTTTACCTTTTACTAGATTTTTTGCCCTTAACTTTTCAAAGCCTATCATCTGTTCACAGAGTGTATTGATAGTTTTTATACATATCTCAAAAAATGCCTACATTTGTCCTATACTAGGGCTACTATGCATCCTTTTTTCCTTGGACATATCCTCTTTTTCTACTCAAAATTTGCGTTAGGACGGGTTTTTTAAAATTTGTATAAATGTCCAAGTTTTGGAGTATTTCTTATTTGTTAAAGATTTTATATAAATTAATGTCACTGAAAGTGCAAACAGATGCTTTTACTATTCTTTAATAAATACATAATTGTAACATTATATTATCGTTTTCCGAGTCAAAAAATATGAATATAGCATTTGACCTTTGGAATGTTCCTGAAGATTCAGCGCTGAAATTCTGAACAACACGAACATAGTGAAAAAATGCTTAAAGAAATTTTATTTCATACGCATGAAATGTAAAGAATCATTAGCAATCGAATGGGCACGCGGTGGGGAAGTTTTTTAGGCACTGCGCTACAAACCGGAAGGTTGCGGGTTCGATTCCCGATTGTGTCTTTGACTTAATCCTTCCTGCCGCATTATAGCCCTGGGGTCGACTCAGCCTCTAAAAGAAATGAGTACCAGGAATATTTTCTGTGGGTTAAGGCGGCCGGTGCCTAGGGCTAACAGCCTTACCACCTTCATGTGCCGATTTTCTTGAAATCTGGGAGCCTCGCCCTTCTGGTTCCCTCAGGGCCTGTCCAGGCCTGTAATGGGACTGCTTTACCTTTTGCTTACATTAGCAGAGGAAGGTTGAGAGTGACTTTTATTTACTAAAATTTTGACTGTTTATATGCTGCCTTTCTAACCTCATTTTTCGCTGTTGTTCCTTTTTTGTGGTCGATAAGTCAAAAATGTTATTTCCCCTTTTGATGGATATTTGGTAACCCCAGTCAATATACAGCATTAACTGATTCGTTTTTATAACCGAGATGGAATGTGTTTACTGCGCGGTACGAACTGGCTCTTTAAATAATACAGATTACATTTCTTCCTTAAAGGGTTTTCTTTGTCCCCACCAGAATTTCAGATGCTGCAGTTCGCCTGCAAGAGTGCGATTAGACTATTCGTACTGCAGGCTAGGCGGAGAAGTTGCCGCATCGGCACGGCGAATCTTATTCTTGAACTAGTTAGTTGCTTATGACGATTGGTCTGATGACAAAGGCCTGTATGAAGGAAAATTGTATGTGTTAACGTCGTTACAAATTCCCTTCACGAACTATGACAATCTTTATCTTTACCATTGCCTTGGAAATCCAGTTTTCGTCACTAGATGTTTGCTGCATTGTTTTCTCCAGACAGTTCAGATAACATCCTGCGTCTAACTTTTTCACTATGTAACTCGACGTTTAGGCCGATGTGCCCTCAGAATTTCGAGACACTTAATGCTGCTGCTGATCACATAGATTCATTAGCATCACCACAAAACAGAAATCGTTTCAGTCCTACCAGTTTAGTTCTGTCCGTGAGTATGGAGACAGAAGGTTCCTCTTAAGCGTTGATAGCCATGTGCTGATGTACGCGGCATTTCACATCTCGAACGACCGTAATTTCACGAGTTCAATTCCTCCCCGATTATCTCTGTAACGTATCTAATATTCCTTTTAATATTATACTCTTAGCTTTGTTCGATCTCACAGTTTTTACTGGAGATTTTCATCTCAAATTATTCATGTACTTGTGTGTTAAATGTCCTGCAATGTGCAGTTTTTTGCCATTTTGTGTTGTCCCTCTAGTAATTCAAAATGGCCTCCTGATCACGATGTACGGAGCAAACATAATTATGTTTGAAACATCAGGGAAGTGTTGCTGGTGCACAGGTAGTCATGAGGTGTGGCTGATGTGGGGTAAACTACTTTTGCACGCAGTGGTCTAAGACCTATGGGATGTGTAGTAATAGTGCTTAGTTAGCATTTATGACGTCACCTGCAGTTGCTTGTAATACACACTGGGTATCAGCAGACCGTGTCACTGCTGCAGAGTGAGCGAGTAACTCAATGGAGCACAAAGTCTTCGGTTTTCCTATGTAAAGGACCCAAATTCGATGAGGTAATCTTCATAGAACAACAGTTTGACTTGTCGAACCGTCGTGCCAGACAGTACATCGCGATTCAGCTCACCGTTTGGGGGATCTACTGTGTCAGAATTAAGGTTTGGCTGTACCAGTAACTGGCTTGAGTCTGGATTAGTCGTGGTGGCACGGCTGAAGAATACGTTTAGAGGGAGAACAGTGCTGAGATCAATTAGGCAGTAAAGTGTAACGTAGATTGCTCTGCTGTGTCAGGATTAAGGTTTGGCTGTACCAGTAACTGGCTTGAGTCTGGATTAGTCGTGGTGGCACGGCTGAAGAACACATTTAGAAGGAGAACAGTGATGGGGTCAATTAGGCAGTAAAGTGTGACGTAGATTGCTCTGCTGTGTCAGGATTAAGGTTTGGCTGTACCAGTAACTGTGTTGAGTGTGGATTAGTCGTGGTGGCACGCTGAAGTATACGTTTAGAGGGAGAACAGTGCTGAGATCAATTAGGCAGTGAGGTGTGACGTAGATTGCTCCAACACATTTTTCACATAAATTATATAAATATTATGTACACGAAGGAACTGAGTGTGTCTTATTTCGCTAGGCATTAGTCCAGGTGCGCATAAATTCTTCAAAAGTCTAGGAGAGACCTCGAAATTCTATACGTCAGACGGGTGAAATGAAGCAATTTCCATGCCAAAAGACCAACAAATGTTAGGCGCAATTGCGCAAACTTTCAGTCACCTCAGTATTTGTGCACCCCTGCACCAGTATAATCCCAGCATATCCCACGAATTAGTAAACCTAAATTTAACTAGGCTGTCTCCATACCCAAGATGTAGCAATCGTGTGGCGGCGGCGGCGGCAGACCCTACCCTCGCGGAAAATATTGACCTATAATAAAGTAACTCTTGATCATTGCCTTTAAATCACGGACAAACCGTTCACTCATTAATCAGGCTGTAGAAAGGTAATTACCTTGTAGGTTGACTTACATTAAGGTCTTCTCTAACATTAACCTTTTAAAGCCTAGCGGTAACTTTACGTACCGCCAGGTTTAACATTCAGAAATTCTACGTGGTGCCCACATTGCGTTTATGTGTTTTGTACGGATCTCAGAACAAACAGCAACTTTTGCCTTCTAAATTATTAAGAGATTGGTTTTTATAACCGAAGTGGAGAGTGTTTACAGCGCGGTACGCACTGAGTCCTTATATAAAACAGATACGCTTCTTCTTTAAAAAGTTAATTCTTTAACTGTCCGATGTCATCGCCCCCGCGTTGCTGCGTGTTGTAGAAATTTGGGGGAAGATAGTTTTGCTACAAGTTGTGGCCTGTGGAATTGAGAAAGGTGCGCCTTAATGGGGAACACTTGACTGCACCTCTCCTTCATTTATCCACATAAGGTAATTAGGAGACTGGCTTTCACCGCAGCATTTATTTCGCTGAGGGCGGTAGTGCGGGGTGCGGTCCGTCTTTTGTTCATTACAAGTAACCCTCGTAACTGAAGTGCAGTTGTGTCTTGTGAGTATGACTTGATGTTATTATTTTATGTGTTATGCTTTCGGCTAAAGCTGTATATAACGTTGAGTATATATCTTAAAAATTGTACATCTAACAAAGGGCGGCCAGTGAAAATGGGTAAACCAATTCGAAATTAAGGTGGGGAAGGAGTAAAGGTTAAGCTTGTGAATCATTCGTTTTCGTGCTTTCGAAGCGGCAGAGTTGAGATCTTTGTTTTCCTTTGTTATTGTTCTCCGTTATTGGATGTTTGTTCTCCACCATTTGAGACCCTCGGATGTCCTTCAGGCGTCAATGGTCCAATGAAGAACCGCCCGTGTAAACAGTCAGCAGGAGAGTGAAGTCTAATTTTGCCTTTTTGTTTAGCAGACGAAGGGATAGCAAAGTACTGTGGTGTACCAATGACAACAGTAACAGTGAATGCGGTGAGAAAACTGAATGAAGCCCTATGCATGTTCCAGGAAAGGAGACGCCTCGAAAACTTGATAGACTCTAGTGCTCTTGTTTTGTGCGTGATCGATAGAACCGTCCTGGGTTTCTGTGCTGAAAAAATTTTGTTCCATCTTTTACTGCCGTCTTATGAGATCATATAAAGAATTGGTTCATAAAACGGGGGGAATCGCTTCTGATATTATAGATCGGATGGTAATATGAAACAGAATTTAACCCTTTCAAGACGAAGCATATTTTTTTTAATATATAAGGACCCAGTTCGTACCGCGCAGTAAACATTCCGTCTCGGTTATACAAACCAATCAGTTAATGTTGGATAGTGAAATAATCGCTGTTTGTTCAGAGATCGGTACAAAACACATAAACGCAATGTGAGCAGTTCGTAGAATTTGTGAATGTTAAAGCTGGTGGTACGTAAAGTTACCGCTAGGCTTTAAAAGGTTAAGAAGCTTTGTCTAGATACGAAGAGGATTGGGGGGGGGGGGGGGGTCGTTTGGAGATACGAAGTCAGGTCACTCAGACACTGGGCTAGCGTAGCTCCTGGATTAGCCTTTCGATATGTACGTAAAACTCAATAACATATCAGGTTTTTATAAAAAGGAAATAGAACCTAGCGGGATAAATTGCGAAATCCCATCAGCAGTGATGGCAATATTTTGATAACGTTCATTACCTGTGGCACAACAGCCCAACTCGGGCCTAGGCCGCCTCATTTTTCAGGTTTCTAGATCACACACACCCACACACCCACACACACACACACACACACACACACACACACACACACACACACACACACACACACACACACACACAGAGCCGGTAGGGCTCCTCTGAACAAGTGATCGGCTCGTCACAGAGACCTCTACCTGACAACACACAACACTTACAAGAGACAGACATCCATGCACCCGGCGGGATTCGAACCCGCAATCCCAGCAAGCGAGCGGCCGTAGACCCACGCCTTACCGTGCGGCCACTGGGATTGGCGTAACACTAATGCGGAATTTGTCAGTTTAATTGTACTTGTTTGAAGAACTACGTTATTCGTTTTAGACTGTTTTTTTTTCAGGTCCTGTGTATTGCCACAGTAAGTGTAGCGCAGAGATGAGGGACCCTACCCACACTATCAAGGTCATAGTCTTTCTCGTGTGTCACTCACGCTAGATTGCTGCACAATTACTACAGTTCACTTTCCTCCATCTTGGGATAGATAATCCGATATTTGAAGTCAGTAACAATCAGTCCCATCTCTTGTCCTAAACACGGTTACAATTCGTGTATTATGCTTGTGAGTTCTACAAATTCGTCATTTTGATAATATAGAGACTGAAAGGGACGTCATTCAGAAATCCTCTTGTGTAATACAGTTTTCTTTCAGAAACGTGGCGATAATTACCGTAGAATTGCGGGGTGGAACAGAGCGGTTAGCTATATGGTTTGAGTATTTTCAAATTCGGTTGAACTCGCTCGACGGTGGCTGCCTGATTGCCTCATGAATAATGTGACAGACAGCAGGCCAGTTGATGGAGGGGCTGCACACCACATGTCTCCACACCGGACTTTCCCACAAACGACAATTTATGTCACACGTGGAGGCAAGGCGGGCCAGCAGGTAGGCAGGTATGCAACTCTACAGGGTGTTTGTTACAGGGGAAAGAACACGTTCCACTAACACCTTCCGTAAATGTGCTGCCGCAAAAACTGTATGTTCTATTAATTATTCAAGATTTCTAAGAAGCCACGTAAGAATTTACACTTTTTATTATACCAACTACAGCACAGAATCTCTTATCGTGTGTTTCTCCTACATGTTTCGGCTGTTATTTCCTCCCATCTTCATGGAGTCAACATCAAATCGTTCACACAGCAGTAGTCTATCATGAATGGCACGTCGTACACTCATTGCTGCATAATCATTATCATAAGTATGCTTTTCAAGTTACAGTACAATAAAATAAAATAGAATAATGAATAAAATGCGATAATAAATAAAATACTATAGTTGTGCATAAAATATCTGTAAAATATATAAAAACTTACGTGTATATAAGACGCCGTACATAACGTAACGTTCATTTTCCTTTCTAGATCCACTGATGCTCTCGGTTATCTGGCTCGGATATTTTTAGTGTTTTATTTGTTAATTTGTTAATCCCCTCATATTACTTCAGGATCAGTGCCGCATGTTGACTTAAACATCCGTTGAAATTCACGTAATTGTACACGTGGTGTGTTTGGTACTTTAACACTGATGTGAGATGTGCGTTTGGATTACATTGGTGTTGCTTTAAGAGCTGTATCATAGACCGGACGGAGGCACACAGGGATGCTGAACTGAAAGGATTTCTAAGTCAGCATATTCGTTTTTTTATTTATGTATCATTTATATAAACCTTTGGAATGTAGTTTGTTATTGCCGGTTCTCAAAGTCTGGTTCAGATTAATTTTACAGAAATCTCTAACCTTCAGATTTCAAAAGCAGCCACTAGATAAGAGGAGATTAGTGAAAACCAACATAAAACAATGTAAGATAACGCATCGATTTCAGCTCGACCTTTGAGCTGGTGCAGCGGAAAGCGCTGTCGATTTCTGCTGTTACACCCAGGCTGAAAATATGAAACATTTAGAGCAGCGTGTATTGAGTGAAAGCACTGTGCAAATGTTTTCGGGATCGGTAGTAGCAACGCGTCATTCGCCACGAAACCTTCCGCATGTGCATCTATCGCATTCCTATCAGGGATCATCTCCTGGTCTGTGGACAGTACTTTGAACACGAAACCGGTAGGTTTGTCAGAATGCGTTGCTACCAAACTGCACAACTTCGCATCACAGAGGACCTTAGACGTAACCATTTGAAGCACCCCAACGTACATAATTACGTGCCACTGTAACGGTAACAGGTGCTGAATTATAATTTTTCTGTGTGATTCTTACAATAAACAGGTTTAGAAGATCAGCCTGTATAGTAGAGACGCAGCATCTTTTGAGGTAAAAAAAAGTTTTACCCTATATATTGCCATGAACACACAGAGGGGGAGTGGAGACATAGCTCTGCTCTTTCTTTAACCTCGGCGCTAGATAGGGTGGGTGATAAACTTCACGTCCCGGCTGCTTTACCCCCGGGAAGGAGACCCGGTGCAGGAAGCTGGATGGTCCACGGGGCCGGTCTGGACGGTTGCCAAAAATCTCGTTCCCACCGGATTTCGAACCCAAATCGTTCATCCCGTAGGGAGTCGCTGTACCAATTACGCTATCCCTGCCACCATTGTTTGAGGTAAAAACTGAATTTTGAAATATTATTAAAATGAGTTTTGAAACTTGCTATTCACCGTCGACATAACGCCAAGCCTCATATATCATGGTCTCATTCATTCATTCATTCATTCATTCATTCATTCATTCATTTATTCATTCATTCATTCATTCATATGTCTATCTATCCATCCAGTCATCCATACATATTATAAATCCACTGGCGAATCCATTTCTTCATGTCATCCAAAAATGTTAAATTTCGCAAACTTTAGGCTCTGTCATCTTTTTTTTAGTCGTATCTGTGTACTTCCGGTTGATTAAACATACCACAAAACTTACAAGAGTGTGGACGCGGGTCGTCCTCGGACTGCTTTAAAAAATGGAATTTCTGGTGCCACTAAGAATTTAACGCGCCACTGTTGTGTTTATCGTGAAGCGCTGCAAATGGCAGTTATTGATAGTGATATGATTAATCAGGGGCCCTTGCAACAGTATAGCCGGGCACTTACCCACGGTAACATTTATTGAAAGCCATGATTTGTATGGAGCTGTAATAAATGAACAGTATCTCACTTGGCTTTTGAAGGGTGAGGAATTATTTATGTTCGGATTTTTTTTCTGTTGGTTGTATCAATGTAGATGAAACAAGACACACAATGTACGTATAATGTAACATTGTGGCGCGTTCGCGTAACCACTGTTGCCGTGTAAAAGCAATAAGTATTACATATTCTGAGTGTATGTCTGTAGCCTTAGTTATCCAGCATGCAAAGCGCATGCGCTGTATTATATTCTCATCTGTGGCCTGTCTAACCTTATCATATTTTTCCACATTTTCCGGGAAAAAGTCACGGAACATAAAATGTGCGTTTTGAGTTCGTCTACAACTTTTGTCTGAAATATTTCTCATTCTGAGAAGAATTCAGCCAGATACTATCATAAATGTACATAGGTCTTCATGTAAAGTACCCGTTATTATTGTCAGATTTTAATGAAACTTGAACTTTGTCGACAGTTTTCGAAAAATACTCAAATATCAAATTTCATGAAAATCTGTCCAGTGGGAACCAAGTTTTTTAATGCGGACGGATGGACAGACAGACATGACAAAGTTAATAGGCACCTGTCGCAATTTTGCGAAAAAATGCCTAAAGCCCATTACGAATGTGTCGAAATTTACTTTAGTGGGAGTTTGTTTGGAATCCGGGTGCCCCTAACGCACCAACTTTGAGCCTTATGTATAACACCTTTGTTTAAATGTGCTCCAAATTACCTGTTAAAGTGTCACTGTTATACGTGTTAATACAGTCCTTGTTTGTTGGAAGCGAACTAAGCCGTTAGCAGTAGGAAGTGAGTTACCATGACAACGTTAAGCTTTCATGACATGGAAGTCACAGTGTATAGGTTTATTTGGCGTGACGTGTTAGTTCACTGGCAACCTTGTAATTTGTGCTGTCTGCCAGAATCGTGTATTGAATAATACAGTCACTGTAGCCTGTAACTGGATTCCACAGTATTATAAGGGTTTATTACATAATTATTGTGTGATAATGATTTGACAACTGTTCCTCGTAAAACTGGTATCGTATTTAGATTTTACCTGTTTGATGTAATACAATATGAACATTTTTTCGTCAAAATACATCCCAAAAAAAAAAGCGATGACGCATTATTAAACTTTCAGGTGTTATAGGAGTGTTTTGTTACAAGCAGCAATGTAAAGAGCTGTGTATTTAAACCAGTTGTTATTTTAAGTGGGTCCCTGTCGTAGGTTACGAATGAAGGAGGCGTGTAGCAGACATGGAGAGTGACTGCGAATATATTGAACAAGAAGTACGGGATAGCCAACAAGGGGTGGTACTCCAGCTTGATGTTTGTACGTGGTATCAATGTTGCGCAGGAAAGCGAGTGTGGGCTGGTTCTTTAAACGGAAAATTGATAAGAAATTTGTAACTTGAAATGTCAGGGTTTCCAGGACGCCGCGTTTATTGAAGCACTTGCAAGAGAATTGGCTAAATAAGTTCTGATCCGGAGAACTTAAGGTAGATGCCGCCGAGAGAACGTAGCCTGGAACGGTGGACAGGTATATTTGTGAAAGCAGAGAGGCATATATACCTTGCGACATTAGGCCGAGGACCGCTCGACACTGAATGGTAAGAAATTATGATACTACCAAACGTCAGTGGGGCCCGCGGTGGTGCAGTTGGTTGAGGCACTGCACTACAAACCGGAAGGTCGCGGGTTCGATTCCCGATGGTGTCATTGGAATTTTTCATTGGCATAATCCTTCCGGCCGCATTATGGCCCTGGGGACGACTCAGCCTCTAACAGAAATGAGTACCAGGAATATTTCCTGGGGGGTAAAGGCGGCCGGTGCGTATGGCTGACAACCTTACCACCTTCATGTGCCGACTGTCTAGAAATCTGGGAACGTCAACCTCCTGGAACTCTCTGGGCCTGTCCGGGCTTGTAATGGGACTGCTTTACCTTTACCTTTACCAAAGGTCAGTACATATTTACAGGTCACACAAGGCGTCATAATCCAAAACACCTAAATCTTCTGTAACACCACGGGGATGACCTCAGACCTTGCAGAAAACTGTTATATGTGTAATAATTTCTTTCACTTCGTTCCAATAATGTGCAATCGAACTCGATTATAACGTCATGAATGGGACTGAACATTCTGTGTCATTATAAACGAGTGTTGTTATAACTGAGCAGAATAGTGTTATGGTTAACAGTGAGAAATTAATTAGCGCCACAGAATAACTGACGCTATAGACGAGGTGTCGTATAAACCGATGTCGTTATAACCGGGCTTGACTGTGTAATAAGATTGTGTGACTTAGTAATACCAAATAAACCTTTCTAGAAGAAGTAAGTAGAATTTGGTTCATGTTTTCTGAGGGTGGAAGAGCCAAAAGCGGAACGTTGTTAAACTCCAGACTGCTAAAAGACCCCGCAGTCCAGGCCACTTAATACTAACATGGCTCTGGATTCATTCCAAGTATTCCGACAGAGAGCTTTAATTCCATAGTTTCATCGCAGACTGGTAATTTTATATTCGCTAGCGTTGCATTTATAGTCTGATATATTTTTGTGTGTGTTTTATGTAATTCTCGTGTTTAGTTTAGTTGCTTTTAGAGCCAACAAGGTAGAGTTGTTTGTGATTTCTTTTGTACAGAATTGGCCTTGATGTTCAGACATTTCAGATAAAAATTCACCTCTGAAATTTTCACCCTGAATGTGATGAGAAATACGTCCCGTATATTTAACCTTTTAAAGCCTAGCCGTAACTTTACATACGACCAGGTTTAACATTAGAAAATTCTAAGTGGTGCCCACATTGCGTTTATGTGTTTTGTACGGATCTCAGAACAAACAGCAACTTTTGCCTTATAAAACATTAAGAGACTGGTTTTTATAACCGAAGTGGAGAGTGTTTACAGCGCGGTACGGACTGAGTCCTTATATAAAACAGATACGCTTCGTCTTTAAAGGGTTAATTAATTTTGCCCCAGAGTAAAATGTTTTGCAATAAGGAATACGCGTCTTAGGGACTGAACAATGCTGTTTGCACAGTGTATCTTTACTGAGTTGTTTTATAGAATGTTACCAAAGATAATGTACCATTAAATGCTTACGGTCTTGTAATGAATTCTATAAGCATTAAATGGCGCATTATTGTGGATAACTTTCTAGACAATAACGCGTGTTAGAGATTTATGTTTAACATTATGTACTTATTCTTTATACATACTGTTTTTAGAAGGCTGATGAATCACGATGTGAAGTATTTTTTGTTGAGCGAATTTTATCCCATCGCATAATATTATTACAAGCTGCAATGAAATTTAATCGAAATCTGTCATGTCGTTAAGGAGAGTGGAAATAGGAAGGATGACAGAAGCTCAAATATGTCTTCCACATTTTATGTTAGGTTAATTCCCTTTGCTTTGTTTAAACAGTGCATGAAGGAGGAAAGGAAGTTAGGAAATGAAAGAACAACGTAAATATTGTGATGCTGTCACTTTTTTTGTTTAGTTACTTGGAAACTCGTCAGACTTACGCAAAGAAAACGTACTTAATATGTAGATGTGTTACTGTAAATGCGTTACATTCAATGGGTTTGGAATTATAAGGATATTTGGAATTCTCTTAACAGTGGATAATTTTTAGCCGAAACATGTAGTCAGAGCTTTATATTGTTAGCACCGTGCAGATTACAGTATGTGAATAAAATGTACCAACTAATGCACCTTTCTTTTTTAACATTAACTACTATTCCGCGACACATGTTTCGGCGCTATAAATAGCCATCATCAGGCGGCCACTTAGTGTAAAGTTCACTTAATCATCCACTGGTTTCGGGAGCAGAACATTTAAACTCACAAGTTCACTGTATAACTTACAGAAGCACTGATGCCATTCACTGTGCACACATATATCTCAGCGATCACCGATCTCAGCTAAAATATGTAAAATAATGTCATGTGCGCTGGTCTTTAAAAATTGTTTAAACACTTACCACTACAGACCCAACCGTGCGATGTCAACATATTATGGACACAACAAAGGTATAGGATAATACCTCCAAATTCAGCTACACGCCTATAGACGTGTATAACCACTCGTCCAGTAATACCAGCGTAACACGGCGTTTATCAAGCATGTATACGAAATATTCGTACGGTGTCTATATAATCTGAATTTACCAATTTTTAACTGTGAGTGAAAGTGTTTAAACAATTTTAGAGACAAGTGCAGGTGACAATATTTTATTACATTTTAACCTTGCTTGGTTATCGCTAAGATATATGTGTGTATAGTGAATGGACTCAGTCGTTCTGACAGTGATACAGTGAACTGGTGAGTTTAAATGTTCTGCTCCCGAAACCAATGGATGATTAACCCTTTAAAGACGGAACGTATCTGTTTCATAGAAGGACTCAGTGCGTACCGCGCTGTAAACACTCTCCACTTCGGTTATAAAAACCAGTCTCTTAATGTTTTATAAGGCAAAAGTTGCTGTTTGTTCTGAGATCCGTACAAAACACATAAACGTAACGTGGACACCACGTAGAATTTTTTAATGTTAAACCTGGTGGTACGTAAAGTTACCGCTAGGCTTTAAAAGGTTAAGTGAATTTCACACTAAGTGACCCCCTGATGATGGCGATTTACAACGCCGAAACATGTGTCGGGGAATAGTAGTTAATATTAGTAAAGAAAAGTGCATTATTTGGTACATTTTATTTACATGTTTAGTCAGGGTTTATGTCGGTTAATAAATATATTTCCATATTATCCTTAGTAATATGAGGGACGCGGTGGCGGAATTGGGTGAATCACTGCGCTACAACCTTGAAGGTTGCGGGTTCGATTCAATGTCATCCGGCTGCACTATGTTTCTGGGGTCAACTCAGCCTCTAACAGAAATGAGTACCAGGAGTGTCTCTTGGGGTAAAGGTGGCCGATGCGTATGTCTGACAACCTTACCACCTTCATGTGCCGATTGTCTAGAAATTCTGGGAACCTCAACCTCCTGGAGTCCCCAGGGTCTGTCCAGGCCTGTATAGGAGCAGCTTACTTTATAATATAGTAGCTGTTCAAATTGGGTTTAGATTTATTGGTATGATAAATGTACACTGAATTATAATGGAGGTGCTCGAAATAAATCATTTGGGCATTCTTGCGAAGTTTGCTTTATTCTTGTCCGATATTGAACAAAATTTGCGTGTTTGGACGAACTGATTTAGAGCTACGTAACCGAGCTTTTCGTGAAAATTCAGTCAGCCATCCGATGGTAAGGCATGGCGAGAGTAAGAGATTTTTTTTGCAATATTTTTCTTTACGGACGGTTCACCGGCCGGCCCCCTCGCCCAAGTGCTGTCTGTCTACCAAAAGACTGTCCCATATTCTGATGTCCCAAACAGCCTGGGTACCCCTTTGAACTAACTAACTCCATGCAGCAGAGGCCTTCTTGAGAAGCTAACGGTTTGTCAGCTAGTCAAGAAATTCCCCGCATTTTATGGAACCCGGATGTTCATTGCCGCATTCACAAGAGCCCGCCGCCTGTCCCTATCCTGAGCCAGCTCAATCCAGTCACCCCTTTGAAGAGGCGTCGAATGTAAGTATGGGACAGGTTTCTGGATGAAATATCAGGTGACCAATACAAGCCCCTTGGAGCACGTGAATCTGTATTTGCAAGACACGTGTCAGCAAAAAGTGGCAGCTTACAAAACACTGAAAACTTTCCCTGTCAGAACGGTTGTGGGTACTTTCATGAAAACGTGTCGGGAAATTCCGAATTTTTTTCATATCGGTAAAAATGGGCGGTCACGTGACATGAAGACCTAAGTACGGTTTTATTGCTGGCGACTTTTAAATCGCCAAAAAAACCATAAAAGCGCTCACTTAGAGTGAAATGATATCAGGCTGTTAGGGTAGCCGAGACGGTATAAATATTAAGCGAACGCGCCGCAATTTACGTTATACGTATATTGCCTTTCTTGTTTAACCTTTTAAAGCCCAGCGGTAACTTTACATACGACCAGGTTTAACATTAAAGAATTCTACGTGGTGCCCACATTGCTTTTATGTGTTTTGTACGGATCTCAGAACAAACAGCAACTTTTGCCTTATAAAACATTAAGAGATTGGTTTTTATAACCGAAGTGGAGAGTGTTTACAGCGCGGTACGCACTCAGTCCTTATATAAAACAGATTACGTTCCGTCTTTAAAGGGTTAATATTGGAAATACAGGAGGTAGATTGCGGTACAGGCTGCATAAAAATATTGTTTGCAGAACCAGACATAAAAGCTGCAAACTGCGAAAATTCCCCTGTTAAGGAGGCACTGCCTTCTTTACAGTTTTACTCAACTTATAAATATTTGATTTAATTGTAATGCAGACCCTTTTCGGAGTCGACTGAATTCTTTCCTGGATAAAATTTGTGGACGAATGGACAGGCATGACCTTCCAATTGGCCCTCTTTTTATCTTAGTCATTCAAAGCCCACGTAAGCGTTTTGCGTGTTTTGCAAATAAAATTCGAAGTGCTCTTCCAAAAAGAATAGGGAACTTAAAATTAAAATGCGTAAAAACAGGACGTGACTGACATCTCTTTGCATCTTAAAGAATTAAAATGAGACCTTAGTTGTCACATCACATTAAACAGACATCTTCATCGCTCCAAAGGCTAGTACACGTGTTATCCATTTAAGGAGATCTCATTGCCTTTCAACTGAAATCTGATAACACATGAAGCAGACACTTTTAATTTAACACGAAACATGAAAAGAGAAATAAGATAAACAGGAATCGCTGGAGCAAAACAGGAACGTTGCTAAAGGACATACATACTGTGTGGGTGTCTTGCGCCGTGTGCTTTGTGAAGGGTAAATTGTATAAAGTCACAAACTTAATAACGCAGTGTAATTCTTGTTTGGCACGTACAAAGGGAATAACTGCAAAAATAAACCTAGTGGCTTCGAAGCGTCTGTGTCCGCCCTTTGTCTGTATACGTATGCATGTGTGTGTGTGCGTGCGTGCGTGCGTGCGTCTGTGTATGTATGTAACAACTGAGGACCACAGAACTAATTTCCCTGAAATTTTATATAAGACAATTTTACTACAATTTTTTCTTTACATTCAAAGTTTTGTTGAAAACCAACACAAATAAAGGATATTTCACACGAAGAAAAACACCGGGGATAGCGAAGTGCGTACAGTTACTGGGCTATGGGATGTACTAGGCGGGGTTCGAATCCCGGCAAGAGCAAGGGGTGTTCCCCCCTCTAATGGTTTCACACCGTCTCTGGGGCTCATTCAGCCTCTTATTAAATGGGGAGTGGTGTTCTCTACTGGGGATAGAGCGTCCAGTACGTGAAGCAGAACCCGCCTTCTTGTATTTTATTTTAGGCATTCCGAAGTGAGATAGTCAATTGACTCAATGAATTAAGAGCAATCCTCACAAATGTTCAACACAGCACAAACGCCCCCAACAAGCCGGATACAATACAGTAAGTAATATCCGTTACAAACGTTGTCATTCCGTCCACATTAACCCTTTAAAGACGGAACGTATCTGTTTTATATAAGGACTCAGTGCGTACCGCGCTGTAAACACTCTCCACTTCGGTTATAAAAACCAGTCTCTTAATGTTTTATAAGGCAAAAGTTGTTTGTTCTGAGATCAGTACAAAACACATAACGCAATGTGGGCACCACGTAGAATTTTTTAATGTTAAACCTGGTCGTATGTAAAGTTACCGCTAGGCTTTAAAAGACTAAACATAAATACCACAAATTTCTCTTAATGTTTTCACCATATAGGATCATTTATTACTCACGAACCTGGAGACGGAATAGAAATATGTATCTCCACCTGAACTGTTGGAATACATGACAACAACAACCGGAGACCACGGAATCTACCGACAACACGAAAACCCGTATTAATACTTGATACAAAACCTAATTTAGATCGACCGAATCTCCTCCAAAAGGGTTCAATCAGTAAGTATATATACCGTAACAACTATAATTCCACACCCATTAATAACTTAGTAACTGTCACCCCACTCGGCATTACAGATACAAGCCCACCAATAGAAACGACCGTCTCTAGACACAACAGATCTTAACAAAGCATGTACCGCGACTATACCACAGAGCACTGCAGTACCGACCGGCACTTCACAAAGGCAATATTCATCATACATCCACTGATAAATAATTAAACGATTTTTTATTTTACCTACTTTTTTTAGTGGTGAAGGCCCCGCAGCAGAAGCTATAGACGCACCGCAGCCTTGAGGCTTATTGTGCAACCCTGTGATGAATATGATGATGATTATTATTATTTTTTGTCCTTTTAGTAGTAATGAAGCACCGGTGGAATGAAATTGACAGGGGAAAACCGAAGTACTCAGAGAAAAACCTGTCCCAGGGCCACTTTGTCCACCACAAATCCCACATGGACTAACCCGGGATCGAACCCTGGCCTCCGCGGTGGGAGGCCGGCGGCTAACCGTCTGAGCCATGGCACGGCCTTTTTACCTACCTTAGCAAAGGTATACTGTAGTATACTGGCCGCGATAGCTCAGTCGGTATAGCGACTCGCTACGGGCTGGACGGTCCGGGGATCTAATCCCGGTGGGGGCGAGATTTTCCGCAGCCGTCCAGACCGGCCCTGGGGCCCACTCAGCCTCACTGTACAATGGGTGCCGGGTATCTTTCCCGGGGGTAAAGCGGCCGGAGCGTGGGGTTAGCCACCCCATCCACTCCTCGTGCCGAGGGTCACGAACGGGTAGAGCTATACCTGTACTCCCTCTCTTGGGCCCTCAGGGCGTGTTATAGGGTGAACCTTTACCTTTACTTACACAGTCAACAGCACATTCTCACTCAACTGTAAAGTGCAACCTTAGTGTAACGATAACAAAAAGTTTCTCCCTGAAGATGACCCAGCAGGGTCGAAACATGTAGGAGAGTGTTACGATTGATGATAAAATTCTCTTTGTGCATTTGTTGGTGATTAGTGTTTTTGTATGATATAGTGCATGGACATGGAGCACATAAAGTAATTTTTACCTCTTGAGATCTCAAAAGGAGTAACTTTATAAACGACACAAACTTGTAAGCAGGCCTGATTATGGTCAGTAACTAGCCGAAACATGTAGCCTTACCTATCAATGTTCCTACAATACAAGGTCTGAACAGTTGTGATGACTGCTTTTAATTAACCCTTGAAAGACGAAGCGTATCTGTTTTATATAAGGACTCAGTGCGTACCGCGCTGTAAACACTCTCCACTTCGGTTATAAAAACCAGTCTCTTAATGTTTTATAAGGCAAAAGTTGCTGTTTGTTCTGAGATCCGTACAAAACACATAAACGCAATGTGGGTACCACGTAGAATTTTTTAATGTTAAACCTGGTCATATGTAAAGTTACCGCTAGGCTTTAAAAGGTTAGTTGATTCAACTCCTTCTGGTGGTGAAACAGCAGAGCTGTACCTCCCCTTCTCCTATATGCCTGCGTGGCGTGGACAGAAACACAGAGAAAGCACACGTTTCTCCTCGCATGTCGACCTAACTCGCCATTATTTATTGGAGAGAAAAACATGTCGGTAAAAAGGTCGAAATGAAACAGATGTTACGTGCAGTACGCTAATTTACATACGTCATACACTTGTCGATAAATCCGCGAAGGCCCCAGAATTGGTACGTTAGGCCGTAAGGTGAGAGTCGCGCTGCCTACCTCCAAGGAAACACATTAAAATTGCTTACAAAGTTTGGCAGTGGAATACGAGTTTCGTGACATAATGTACCTTTATTCTGACTGCCGTGTCCATAGGTACATCGCGCGGGACAAATCCAAAGTGGTACAAATGGGTACCACTGCATTTTGATTTGTTAACGTCACATTTACTTGTCACTTTACATATATTTTATTACATATTACGATTATTATTATCTCATACGTGTTTCGACCTTATTTGGGCCATCATCAGGAAGAAAACCAAGTATAAGGGATGTATAAAACACTAGTGTGTATCATCACTAGAAACTGCAAATCGAACGTACATTTAAATGGGGCACGCGATGGCGCAGTTGGTTGAGGCACTGTGCTACAAACCGCAAGGTCGCGGGTTCGATCGCCGACGGAGTTATTGGAAGTTTTCGTTGACTTAATCCTTCCGGCCGCACTATGCCCCTGGGACTGAGTCAGCCTGTACCAGAAATGAGTACCAGGGATGTCTCCTGAGAATAAAGGAGGATGGTGCATGGAGCTGACAACCTTACCGCCTTCATGTGCTGATTGGCTTGAAATTCTGGGTACCGCAACCTCTTGGAACCCTCAGGGCCTGTAGAGGCCTGGAGTGGGATAGCTTTTACATACATTTAAACGTTCAGGTTGTTAACATCACGTGTGAATATTGAAGGAGCGTATCTAAAATGCTTGGATTTGTGTAGGCCTATACATATATATAAAGGGCCTATATACATATATAAAGGGCCTATATACATATATAAAGGGCCTATATACAAAGGGCCTATATATACATACATATAAAGGGCCTATATGTACATATATATAAAGGACCTATATACATATATATAGGTCCTATATGCATATATATAAAGGGCCTATGTACGTATATAAAGGGCCTATATACATATATAAAGGGCCTATATACATATATAAAGGGCATATATACATATATATAAAGGGCCTATGTACGTATATAAAGGGCCTATATACATATATAAAGGGCCTATATATACATACATATAAAGGGCCTATATGTACATATATATAAAGGGCCTATATACATATATAGGTCCTATATACATGTATATAAAGGGTCCATATACATATATATAAAGGACCTATATACATATATAAAGGGCCTATATACATATATAAAGGGCCTATATATAAGGGCAGTGTTGTGTAGCTGTACATGATGTAAGTTAAAACAAATAACAGACTATTACATATCTAGCTAGAAGCTTAATTCGTAGCCACTCCTTTGGGTGTTATAATGTGATAAGATTATGTAGCTGTATTTTCCTATTAGGGATCTAGCGTTGAACGCATTTTATTTGGCAATATCTGCAAACAGCAAGTGACGTGAATGAGGTTTTAAATAAAAGATTTTTGAACTACACTTTTAGCAAAGTCGTAAGTTATAGTCTTTTAGTTCTGCAGTGTAATAATGCATGCAAGCGATGTCTGTAAAGGGAAGATCTCATTTGCTTTATGCAGACCGCAATCACAGTCAGAAGCGGGTTACATTTAAACTTTTTAGTCTTCTTTTGGATAGCGTTCTTGTCTGTGGCGGTTTTTTTTAACTTCAAGTCATTTACAAGTAGACTGTCTCTCTCTGTCTGTCTGTCTCTCTCTCTCTCTGTTTTAATTGATTCGTAGTTACGTTTCGCTCTAGGAGTTTACTACAGAAGTAGGAAATCTGCATTCTGGATGTAATTTTAACTTTCAGAAATACTTTTTACTCCTGCGTTAGATTATGTTGATGTAGGTGAAAGTTCTATCGCTGCCTACTTACAGAAAACTCTATAGCTGTCTGTACAGAATGTTTTGACAATTTTTAGTGATGAACTGCACGAACTTTGACATTTGTGTAAACATATTTTGCATATGTAGGATATCACTTTCAATTTATTCCATTTCCCGAACTTGCTTAGCTTTCCCAGCCCTTCTGAATACATGAAAATATTGAGTAGCTACACCGTATATGGCAATATTAACTTTTCATTAGATTCTGTTTCCACACGAAGATGCAAAAATGTTTACACATTTGTGTAAAGTTCAGTGTCCATATAGGTCCAGTTAAAATGTCAACGAAAATATATGGTTACCTTTTCATACATGTTTATTTTACTGCTGGAAACTCCTTGATAGTGGCCAGGCTGGGCCATAACATGTAGGATATCTCATTAAAGACAGTTAGGGTGTCTCCTTGGTAATAGTGCATTCGTTTCGCAGTCCTTACCTCTTCTACCTACTCAAAGCAGGTGTCGAGGTTGTTTATTTTCACTTGATCACACTCACACACCATAGTCGATAGGACTCCTCTGGACGAGGGATCGGCCCGTCGCAGAGACCTCTACCTGACAACACAAAACACTCACAAGAGAAAAAATGTCATGCCCCCGGTGGGATTCGAACCCACGATTCCAGCAACCGCTCGGCCGTAGACCTACGCCTTAGACCGCGCGGCCACTGGAATCGGCAATAGTGCATTAAGCTGGTTCTAAATATGCATGACACGTGGATATTTGCAAGCTGTCCGTATTGTCTGAGAACAGTTCAGCTTCCAAAACAGGATCAAGCTCACAAACAACTTGCAAGGTTGATTTCTCTTAATAACCCCCACGCCCCCCGCCCCACCCACCCACACACACACACACAAACACACAAGTGTATCTCCTTGACAGATGATTCAGTTAGCAAGCACCCTTACAGGAACTCATGTCATGTACCCATCATCTTCAATTTCATTGTAACGTTGCGATCTGTTATCTGTGCATGTATCTGCCACCAGGGGGATCTCCACTGTTACAGTGTTAACATAAGCCAGGCATCATGACGTCTGAATCATTCAGCACCGTTGCTATGCTAACGCCTTTGCATTGTGTTAAGTCTGATACACTGTCACGCCAGTTAGAGTGGAAGAACTTTCTGTGGCCTGCACCGCCTTGTACCGCCCGGCCACTTGGGTCCCGGGTTCGAATCCCTCCTGGCATGTGTAGCTACGTCTGTGGTCCATATGAAGTTATCTGATATCGGTGTTTGTATTTAAGAGAGAAAAAGGAAATCAGAAAAAATCAGTCTGCCGTAATATACAGACCGTATGGAGGTGTATCAGTTTGCCACAATACAGACGGTATAGAGGTGTATCAGTTTGCCACAATACAGACTGTATAGAGGTGTATCAGTTTGCCACAGTACAGACGGTATAGAGGTGTATCAGTTTGCCACAATACAGACGGTATAGAGGTGTATCAGTTTGCCACAATACAGACTGTATAGAGGTGTATCAGTTTGCCACAGTACAGACTGTATGAAGAACTGCTTGTATAACCGAAATGATTTAGAGTTGTTTGGAAGCGGATCTCTAGGGGTACATATGCGTTAATACTTTTCCAATGATACTATATTATCAATGTACGTACTGTTTATATTGTCTTCTTTATGCTTTTGTTTTCGTTATGCACTTATCTGAAGATACTATTTGCAGTAGACCTAAACGTTAGCACGTATCTTATAACCAATTAAAATAATTTCAGCAAAAAAAAATAAAATTTTCAGTCTTATTTAAGTTACCCAGATGTCCATTTTAAAATTATTATTTCATTTCTTCTCAGTGTTATAAGTGGTCGCTTTTGAGAAACTTTTTTGCCCCAATTACCGTATGCAATTAACCGTTTTGTGTATTCAGATTGCATCTACATTCCCTCAATTTCATATTAAATTTTTAATGTCCCATCTTTTCCCTTTTTATAATACGCAATTCTGTTGTGTTCAGCAACGGGAATAGACCTTTTTTACCGTACCTGTATAATCAATAAAATACGGGTTCCTTTCATTTTTAGCCTGAACACGAAATATCTGAACGCCAAACTCGTATGAAACCCAAATATAGAAGCTGAAATGTGGGTTGCCTATCTTCTGTTTAGTACACTGTTATGTTTTATTTTATTGGATCTGTTGATGACAAATTCCCCCGGTAATATACAGCGGTGACCAAGATAAATTACACTTTTAGTACGAACTGCAGGCTAGCGAAGAAATAGTGGTTTTAGTTCCTACATTTCGCCAGAACGGCGCCACTTGTTTTCACTGAAATTTAGAGCTCCATCTTTAGTTTTGGTTCCAAAGGAGAGGTGTGAGGCTGTATTTTGAGGCAGAAATAAATACTGTAGCCGATGTCTGAACACTGTAAGAGCAGAGAAAAATAAAACCTTGTTTTCTTCAGAAAAAATTTGCTACGTCATCATATTTTATCTCGGTTTATGTGCCTTACTGTGAAGATGTGAAAATAGGAGACAATAAAGTTAAATCTGAGACTGTTTATATAAATATACGCATAACAAAATAACGTAACGTAATGTATCATAACATATGACAGGGTTCTTTCTCAACGAAATTATCAGCCTTCCCCTATGATTACATAGAGCCCATTTTGTTCTTGGATATAAAGATCCTGAAGATGGCTCCATAAAAGCCGAAACCCGGTTGCTCTGAGATAAATATCAAATTTAGAGGAAGGTGGTGGTAACTGATCATTTCGTTGAGAAAGAAACCTGTATTAAAACGCCAACTGGGATGACGAACATAAAGTAACATAACATAACGTAATGGCTTTGGTGTTATTTTTCCTGTTGCTTTTCTCGAGAACCAAAGGACATGGTACTAGATGATGTTTTTACTTCATTATTTCTTAAAATATGTGTTAGCTATATTTTTTCTCTGATAAATATTTGTATTACGCCGAAGATGCGCGCAGAAACACGTGTAGATCTTCCTGTAAAGTGTTGTAAAATAAATCCGATTTTAACTAATATTGGAATACGTAGATATATTTTGCTTAAAAAAACCAGAACCAAATTTTATTAATTTTAACTCGTAGAGATTGCGGTCTTGTGGAATGTCGCCGGTCGCCAGGTCGCCCGGGCTACTAAATTTTTTACGGTGGCACCTAATATTTCTGGAACCTCAGTATAGACTTGCTTCACATCACCCTTGTGTCGCCTCGAATTTTGATATGGTTCCTAGATTTTTAGGAAATTTGTGTAACCCTGAACTCCCAGGCTTATAACATGTACATTACATACAACAATGGGGGAAAAAAGAAGTGCATGCAGGATTATGTTAGGGAGACCTGAGGGAAGGCCACCACTTGGGAGACCCAGGCATAGATGGGAGGATAATATTAAAATTGGTCTTCAAGAAGTGGGATGGGGCATAGACTGAATTGAGCTGACTCAGAATAGGGACCGGTGGCGGGCTCTTGTGAATGCTGTAATGAACCTCCGGGTTCCATAAAATGCAGGGAATTTCTTGACTAGCTGAGAAACTATTAGCTTCTCAAGAAGGCCTCTGCTCCATGGAGTTAGTTAGTTAGTTAGTTTTTTCTCCTTTTCCTAGTAATGGAGCACCGGTGGAATGAAACTGACAGGGGAAAACCGAAGTACTCGGGGAAAAGCCTGTCCCAGTGCCACTTTGTCCGCCACAAATCCCACATGGACTGACCCCGGGATCGAACCCGGGCCTCCGCGGTGGGAGGCCGGCGACTAACCGTCTGAGCCATGGCACAGCCCTAGTTAGTTAGTTAGTTAGTTAGTTAGTTAGTTAGTTAGTCAGTCAGTCAGTCAGTCAGTCAGTCAGTTAGTTAGTCAGTCAGTCAGTCAGTCAGTTAGTTATTACATACAACAGCCCCTTAAATGTCAGCCATCCCGCTTACTTATGCTTTGTACCGAAAGCCCTTATAAGACCTTTCCCAAACAACATATCGTGCTTAGTTGTGAAGGTATTGTGTTGTCGGACTGTGTGGGCGGACAGACTTATCAGTTCATTGTCATGGTGAGCAGGACCTATTGTGATGTTTCCATCTAAAGTGCCCCTAAGTTGGTGTTTCTGGCTGTCTAACCAGCAGCAAGATATGAATGTACCCGAGGAAGAAAGACGTCCGTAATGGAACGAACATAAAGGGAAGTTTTCTAATTATTGTTGGTTCAAGATATGCGTCTTGCACGTCGTTGTTTATCATTGCCATGGTTACTGACATTCTCTTGACACTTAATAAGGCAAACTGTCATATGGATTTGTCAGCGGAACGAAAAATCTGCGGCCGTATAAAATAGAAGCGACGTCAAATTTTCAGTTCTAGAGTCAAGGCGAAGTGACAGTTTCATATTACTGAAGAATTCTGCCCGTATTCCTGTTCTGTAAACCCTAGGTGTATATGATGACAACACCGATTCTTTACCCAGGTTTATTATCTTCAAGTAAACTGCACTTAAAATACAAAATTTCTAATCGATTATGATAGAGTCATGAAAATGTATTATACAGGGTGATTCAGAAGTCCCTGTGTACCTGTTGGAACTAGGAAGCAGGCTAGAGTATAAGTCCCAACGACAGTAAGTGTTGTTAAGTAACCTCCACAGGCGTGCCCACGAGCTTCTACGTGTAGACTAGTTCTACACGTATACCACGTAAAGTCTTTTATGTTTGGAATATTCTCATGTGCAGCACCCTTCTCACACATGGACAGGGACTTTTTGCCTTTTCCTTTAGGTGACATTCCTGTTTGATACATGCGGTGTCTTAAATTCACATTTGTACGTGGATTGTGACTCATGAATTTGGTTTTTGTCTCCAGGCCCACTAGGCAAACGCCAAGAAGAAAGGCAAACATTAAGCGCTTACATAATCTTTAAGTTGCTGTCCCAAACGTCAGGTGTATATGGGTCGAAAACATTGGTGCACCCAAGGGGGGTGATGCCAGGCTGCAGCCCCCTCCCTCCAAAAGCGAAATTTAAAAAACGCAGATTTTGTAGACACGATTATACCAAAGGTTTTACGTGATTTACTCTTAGCCTAAATCAGCCACTGAAATCGACTGATGACTAGTACATTGGAATATTGAAAAATGTAAATAAAACGTACTAATATGTAGAATGTTTTCTCTTTTTTACAATTTTAATTTTCCCTGTAACCTAACTAGATGTCGGCCTGGAGATTTTGATATGATTTTCGTAACATATCTTTTAAAATCAGATGTAAATTATATATAGCCTATGGTCGGAAGCAGGTTCCATAAAATGTGGTTGTACGAAATTTGTACGAAATCATTTCCTGTATAGATATCATGTTAAAATATTAAACCGCGTTTTATTTCTATCGTCTATTTCTCCATCTGGTAGCGCATTGTCGAGGCAGAAATGAACACTTAACATGTTCCGACGTTGTAACGAAGTTAAGCGCGTTCGCATAAAGCGCCTATTAACTTCATGTCTGTCCGTCCTTCCGCGCTTATTCAACCGGCTTCCACTGGACGGATTTTAGTGAAATTTTATATTGGGTGTGTGTATGAATATATCTGTCGAAGCAATCCAAATTTCTCCAAAGTCTAACAAAAACATCGGGCACTTTACATAAGAACTGGGCACCTTTGTATTGTTGCCAGCGACATACGTAGTTCGACAACAATGAAAAGGGAACCCATTGTTGCTTTTCCTTGTAAACACACAAAAAGTTTATATTGTTTACAGTAATATCTGCAGCTCAACAATATATAAAACGCTTTGTTGAATTTTCTTACCAACAATGGTTACGCCAAGACGTAACTGTGTCACGTTATACGTTCTTCGTTTATCTTGCTTGTTTTATTTAATGAAGGTGTGAGTTTATAAAATTATAGATTGGCGGTGGTTGATGAAAAATGAGTACGGAGCGTTTGTGGAATGACACTGACAGGATGAAACTGAAGTACTGGGAGAGTGACCTGCCCCAGTGTCAGTTTTTTTTTTTTCACCAGAAACTTCACATGGACTGGCCTGGGGTCGAAGAAGGGACCGCACGGTAAGAGGGTGGCGACTAATCGCCTGAGCCCATGACAAAGCCTCTGACGTTGTGACCTCTAGAATCGCTACAGGAGTGGAATGTCTGAGTGCTACGTAATGACTGATGTGTACTTAATGGCCGGAACCATACGGGTTGTAGCTGTGTGACATTTGAGACACGGGCGGCGGTGAGTACCAGAATTAGTGTCTTCAGCGCTGTAACGGTTTGACGATCCGGCGAAATGGCTGAACTCTTTGGTTAACTGCATTCAACTTTCAGGTTAAATAACAAGATAGAACTTGCTGATTACCCACTGTGCCACCCACACAATACAGGGAGTCTACCTTACTTTTATTAGTAGGGGTTATTTACAAAGGACAAAAATAGGAACTAGAGATTTGACGTTCTCAAAGCGGTATTGATTAATGTGCATAGTAAATAGTTACCGACGTTTCGAAAGAATCGACACGGCGTTAACATCCCAGAAGACTTGAATCTGCAGATAGCATCGGTCTTTGCGAGAAAGAAAACTTTCATATGAACATGTGCCCAATTCTGAATTGTTACCGAGATACGGCAGTTTGAATCTAAAAATTCAAAAGCATTGTGAGCGATCATAAAGAGAAAGAAATTACTTAGTGTTAACATAATTTCAATTCAATTTTTAAATGACAGATTTGTTACACAGAGTGAAACCTTCCCTGAATGATGTATCAGCCGCGGTGGTCACATTCAGTAGCCACCAAGATCTCAAGACCTAACTCCGTTAGATTTTTGTTTAAGGGGTTGGATGAAGGGCGAAGTTTATAAAAGAAAGGTGGATACACGATACGAATTGCTGGCTCGCATTTTGGATGCTGCTGCCCGCATAAAGACACGTGAAGATTAACTCAGACGGACAACACGCGATCTTCACACACGAGTTGCAAAGTGCCGTGAGGTTGGCAGTGGGATTTTCGAACATTTATTTTGAGATATAACAAATTCGTCATACAGCCATTATATTAACCTTTTAAAGCCTAGCGGTAACTTTACATACCACCAGGTTTAACATTAAAAAATTCTACGTGGTGCCCACATTGCATTTATGTGTTTTGTACAGATCTCAGAACAAACAGCAACTTCTGCCTTATAAAACATTAAGAGATTGGTTTTTATAACCGAAGTGGAGAGTGTTTACAGCGCGGTACGCGCTGAGTCCTTACATAAAGCAGATTCGCTTCGTCTTTAAAGGGTTAATATTAAAATAAAACTAACAGTAAGAAATTTATTTTTGTTTATTATTACTCATAACGCTTTTTTATATGTAGATTGAAACAGCTCCATCTGGGTAACCATTCAGAATTAGACATGCGTTCATATGAACTTGTTTCTCACAATAACCGATATTATCACCTCCCAAAATATTGGCATTTGCTCCTGAATCACCCTGTATAAACTTCATGTTATACGTTTCGTATGGCTTGTTTAATAACTTCTGTCCTTATAGAATACCATCTGCTGTTATTACAACTGTTGTTCTGCTTTGTGTAGTAAAGGTATTTGGTACTTCATAACAACATATTTTACCTCCGGAATTACGCGGTATATAAACATGTGTGAGAAGTAGACAGTAGATAAAATAGCATAATATTTCCTTCAATCAATCGTAGCTAAGAGCTTGAGTCTTCCAGTAATAAGGCTTCCATTGTGGCCAATTGAATGGAATTAGTTTTCAGCTGTGAGTTTGCACAGCTACTGATCACATGATTATCGGTATGTATATATGTATATATATATATGCTGTCTTTGTGTTCTGGAAGGCCAGTCCTGTCCACGCGATACATTCAGTTCAGTTAGAGGAATATTGTTGGAAGCCGTCATTCGGTGTGAAGTTGCCGACACTTGCGTTACGTGACTTGTTTATGCCATTTTTAAATTTTGTGTTGTATTACAGTTTGATAATTGTAGTTTCGAATTTAATTGTGTTTTCAGTGTCTGTGTTTAGTAAATACAGGAATGTTAATCTGTGAAGACGCGGCGGCAACATCGCGTAAACTGGATTCACCATCAAATTTTAATTTCTTCAAAAGAAGATCAAAATCCCGTGAGTGTATACTGTACCTTCCATTAATCGTTTTCACAGAAATCTTCGAACAGTCTATAACTTCCGATTTTTTGAATGCATGAAACCAAACGCATTCGTCTAACTCCTTGAACCCCGAAATTTCTATAAATGATAATATAAAATCTAAAGGTGTGACACCTCATTGGAAATGGTGGCTAATCTACAGACTGGACGGTGGGGGACCTGAAGTTCGAATCCTGCAATTGACAGACTCTGGGGCCTACCCAGTGGGTGCCCGGTGGGCTCTTCCGGCGGTGAGGTAAAACGGAAATGGCGCAAAGCTGACATTTCACGTACATTGACTGTCTAATATAATACTGTGTAAAGCTATACATCCGCCTCTGATGTGTCTTTATATGGTGCTTAGTTAAATACAGGAAAACGACGAAAACAAATTTCTGAGGTAGTCAGTTCCCTGACGAAGACTGCGGGGATTGCGGTCGAAACGCTGGCTTACTCAGCATTAAGCTGTTTAACACGACTGAGAGTCCGAGAACATTTTATATAAATGCAGGAGCAGTTCTACATGTTAACATTTATAATATTTAAAATTTATAAAATTTAAGAATACCTTACAGAAAACATACTGCATATTTGTTACAAAGATCATTTGGTTAATACTGGTCAGAATAGTAATATTTATTTATTCTGAGCCTAATACGAAACCAACTAATGTAAACTATGACCAAAACTGGGAATTTCTTTAGTATTAAAACGGAGCTGGTGAATTTGGTGATGAGTTTGTTTTACAGTTTTTAAATTAAGAAACTGTCATGTGATAGAGTCTAGTTTCGGCATCATTGCTCCACTTGTGAAAAGTAATCTACCTCAGGGGTGCAACTATTTTGCAAATTTCTGGGAGCCCCTTCAAAATTCTAGGGACTAGAAGGGTGAGATGAAGCACGTTCCATACTTAGGGCCCACAAAAGTTAGGCGCCACCGTACAAAATTTAGTCGTCCGGGATTTTGGACTCCAGATTTACATTATATATAAAGATACAGTTCGCACCTCGCAGGGAACACAGTCTAATTTAAATGGAAAGGCCAATCGCTGAATGCTGCACATATATATATATATATGATGGCTGTTTATTGTGGGACTTATAAGGAGTATACATATTGTGGAACAGGACGGGCAACGTAGGTATAACCTAACACTGAGGCGCGTTCGCATAACCATTGTTGGAGTGGAAAAGCAGTAAGTATTACATATTCTAAGTGTGTGTCTGTAGCCTTAGTTATCCAGCACGCAAAGCGCATGCGCCGTATTATATTGCCATCTGTGGACTGTCCGGCTGTACAGTATTTTTCCACATTATCTCATAAACGGCACGATTTTCGAGAAAAAGTTGTTTGAACATAAAGTGTGTGTTTTGATTTTCTCTACAAGTTTTGTCTGAAACATTTCTGATTCTAAGAAGAATTCAGCGAGATATTATCATAAATGTGCATAGGTCTTCATGTAAGGTACCCGTTATTCTTGTCACATTTTAATCACACTTTAATTTTCTCGAGAACTTCCGAAAAATATCACATTTCATGAAAATCCGTCCAGTGGAGCCAAGTTGTTCCATGCGGACGGGCGGGCGGACGGATATGACAAAGCTAATGGTCACTTTTCGCAATTTTGCGAACGAGGTTAAAAATCCTGGATAACGGACTGTGCGTTACAGCATTCCGGTTGTCGTTACTGTTATCAGCTTACCTCATTTAGTCAAAAAGTGGCTTATTTCTTAAGTGTTATCGGAAGTGTGTGTCTATTTGTTGCGCAGTGTTATGAAACATTACCCTGTTACCTCACAGCAATGTAAACGTGTTTTATCCCTCCTGCTGCCCGTTACAACGTCATTTTGAGTAATGAACGCAGCCGGGCATGGAGTAATTTCCCGTTGACGTTCTTTCGATACGTCACTGTCTATAGGAACGCATTCCTCATGCAAATCGCGGACGACCTCTACCCTTTAACCATTCTTGTTGGGGGGGTGGGGGGAGTGTCTGGAGTTTGCATCTCGTTTGTTCCACATTTCCATGGAATTAATGAGTTGTCAGTACTTGGCCACGTCACTCTGACACCCAGGATACTGATTTAGTTATTTAACACTAATCGGGATACTCGTGGCTTGGGTTGCTTGGCACATGACGCCGTGTACCCAGCGTCTTACTCTGAAAATTGAGGAAGCAGAATCCGCGATATCTTTGGTATACATGTACGATACAAAACTGCGTCAATTCCTAGAAGAATGTAACTTCGGTATTTAACGTTTTTCTGACGCCACACTGTCTATACATGAGACAGTGTGACGTCAAGAGTTACGCTGATAAGCGAAAAATGAATTGGCAAGAATTTGTAAGGAAGCGGATTGAGGTATGAGGAAGATATTTGGGCCCAAAAGGGGGGAACAACAGGGAACTAAAAGATTGCACATAGGGAGATTCGCGATTTGCAGTCGTCACCCATCCGTTATTCAGGCGATGTAATCGAAGGAGATGAGATGGGCTGAGCATGTTGCACGTTTGGGTAGAAGAGAAATGCATAGAGGGTATTGGTGGGGAAACCTGAAGGAAAGAGACAGTGTTGAAGACTTAAGCGTAGATGGGCGAATAATATTGAAACTGGTTTTAGAGGAATAGGATGGGAGGGGCGTGGAAAGGATTAATATGGCTCAGGACAGGAATAAGTGACAGGCTGTTTAAATCGCGGTATTGAACATTCAGGTTCCATAAAACGTTGCGAATATCTTGACTTGCTAAGGGACTAGAAATCTACTGCACCTAATTGGTACGTTTTTGTTTGTTTCTTTGTTTCTTTCTTTCTTTCTTTCTTTCTTTCTTTCTTTCTTTCTTTCTTTCCTTCTTTCCTTCCTTTTTTCTTTCTTTCTTTCTTTCCTCCTTTCTTCCTTTCTTTCCTTCCTTCGTTCTTTCTTTCTTTCTTTCCTTCTTTCTTTCCTTTCTTTCCTTCTTTCCTTTCTTTCTTTCTTTCTTTCTTTCTTTCTTTCTTTCTTTCTTTCTTTCTTTCTTTCTTTCTTTCTTTCTTTCTTTCTTTCTTTCTTTCTTTCTGGAAGGGTGTGGTCGTGGTCTAACTTGAGATAGCCTACTATCTTTACATCAACGTGAATGCACTAAGGAAATCCACCAAAATCATTCAGCGTCGCCATTATCCTGGCCAAGATTCAAACCCAGCACGTACCCAATACGGAGCCCTAACTACTCACTCAAACTCATTACACGTATATCTTTAGACCAGTACTACTTCCCTTCCCTCCCACCTTGTGTGACGTCAGCGGAAATACGATGTGTGAAAGTCGCCTCGTGTAATTAGAAGAAACACTTCCCTAAGGTTTGCTCCAAGTGCCTAGTCGTGTTCTGCCATGGGTGTTCAGACAGACGGCATGGGGGTTGTCGACAGAATCGTTGAAATGATCTCGTAAATCAGCGGCATAAAACCTACGACCCGCTTGCTAGTAAAACGACAAAAGTTGTCTCTGTACCCGCCATGAAGGTATATTGGAGGTGTAGCTCCACTTATTCGTAACATTGGTACTAGATGGAGGTTAGCTTCAGGTCACAGCCACTTCACTTGCGGATAAAGAGCCCGGTTTTAGCCATTAAATACGATGCTGGGTGGGCCCCAAAACCGGTCTGGACAATTTCGAGAAGATAAAGTAATTTTTCATTGCCGGCATTCGAACCCCAGATCTTCCAGCTCGTAACATAGCAAGTAAAGCTGTGAGCTGGCCCGGCTGTAGCCACGTGATACAGCCACTGACGGAAGCTGGTATTTATGGACATGGTTTCAGGAATTCGCTTTCACACTCGGCGTGGTGGAGCCTGGCAGCTGTTACGTTACGAAACTGTTGAGTCTTACGCACCAGGAATATTCGCCATGTATTTTTTGGGACATCGATTACTTCAGTTCTGTTTCAGTTTCTACAGGTGTTTATTGTCAAACTGTGTCATTTCCTACATGTGCTTACTGTTTATGTCACTTCCTACAGGTGCCTCCTATCGACCTGTGTCAGCTCCTGCAGGTGCTTGCTGTATGTCAATGCCAATCCCTGCAGGTGATTTCTGTCGAACTTTGTCATTTCCCGAAGGTGCTTGCTGTCAGTGACAGTTCCTACAGGACTTTCTGTCGGACTGTGTCATTCTCTGCAGGTGCTTTCTGTCTGTCGATGCTAATCCGTACGCGCACTGTTGAATTATGTCATTTTCTGCAGGTGCTTGCTGTCTGTAAGTGCCAATCCCTGCAGGTGATTTCTGTCGAGCTTTGTCAGTTTCCGAAGATGCTTGCTGTCTGTCAGTGACAGTCCCTAAAGGGTTTTCTGTCGAACTTTCATTTCCTGCAGGTGCTTCCTCTCTGTCAATGCCAGTCCCTACAGGTGCTTCCTGTCGAACTATGTATTTTCCTGCAGGTGCTTGCTGTCTGTCAGTGTCAGTCCCTACAGGTGCTTCCTGTCGAACTATGTAAGTGTCTACAGGTGCTCATTGCCCAATTTATCCGTCGCAGACTAAATCTAACGACCTATCCAACAGCGGCATGAAAAATATTTAATTTTAAGATGACATCCCGCCGGTGGGCCTACAGCACGCCATTTTTCAGGTGGTATTTCTAAGATATTCGGAAGTTGATGGCAAAGCAGGAACGTCAAGGTCGCTTTTCTTCTGCTATGTGTCGCGGCATCACTGGGTCACATCCCAGAAGCACGGAGAATTTGGCTGCACCGCTTCCAAAGCCCAAAAGCTCGTAAGGAATGTCAAGGTGCTAGTCATCTTCCCTCCATAGAAATAAAAATATTAGTTCTAGAGAAGGAATGAAAGATGATGGGAGCCTGACTGCCTTTGCACCGCGACCAGTAATGATCTTTGGTGCCATCCGATTTTCATCATATTAGCAGCTCTGCGTATCGAAATAATTATATTAATTCTTTAAGGACGAAATGTAATCTGTTTTATGTAAACACCCAATTCGTACCGCGCAGGAAACACTCCACCTCGGTTATAAAAACCAATCAGTTAATGTATGGGGAAATAATCGCTGTTTCTTCTGAAATCCATACAAAACAGAACGTAAAATTTGTTAATGTCAAACCTGGTGGTACGTAAAGTAACGACTGGGCTTTAATAAGTTAATTTGTTGATTTGGACGTTTTGACAGTCGCTGTGACGTAAAATAACTTATTATAATTGGAAAATAACTTATTTTAGAGTTAATCTGCTTAGTAGACCGCTGCTTGGATTGTTTAGTGGAGCTGATTAATTCATCAACTTTGGATTAATTGTAATTGTAATTGTAATTGTATTTGTACTGTATTTATTGTGCGCAGTATGTGTCCGTTATTGTTTTTGTAATTTTGTGTGGTGTGTTTTGTTTGAATGCGGTGTGTTATTTTGTGTGTTGTGTCTTATTGTAGTACCACTGCCACCGGGTACAAACCCATTTGCAGTCAAAATAAATAATAATAATAATAATAATAATAATAATAATAAATTTTCGCGTTCGTATCCTTTACTGAAGAGGATAAAGAACGAAATGTAATTGCCTGAATTCAAATTTCCCACTGTCTAATATTACTGCTCACAAGGGACCAGTGCATGCCGTGACTGCTTCATTCCACTTCCTTTCCAATTCATTCACTGATTATCTTCTCATTTAAAGTTATGTATGAGTCCATAAACAAGTGTCATCACTTTTATACGCGTCGCGAATTTACAAGTGGTCACCTTAAGAGGTTTCCCGGCAGTCATTTTGTACAGGGTTACTACTTCCGTAACTCAAACTACAGTACCATTCCACAGTGTTTAAATTCCATTAACCTTTTAAAGCCTAGCGGTAACTTTACGTACCACCAGGTTTAACATTAAAAAAATTCTTCGTGGTGCCCACATTGCGTTTATGTGTTTTGTACGGATCTCAGAACAAACAGCAACTTTTGCCTTATAAAACATTAAGAGACTGGTTTTTATAACCGAAGTGGAGAGTGTTTACAGCGCGGTACGCACTGAGTCCTTATATAAAACAGATACGCTTCGTCTTTAACCTTTTAAAGCCTAGCGGTAACTTTACATACCACCAGGTTTAACATTAAAAAATTCTACGTGGTGCCCACATTGCGTTTATGTGTTTTGTATGGATCTCAGAACAAACAGCAACTTTTGCCTTATCAAACATTAAGAGATTGGTTTTTATAACCGAAGTGGAGAGTGTTTACAGCGCGGTACGCGCTAAGTCCTTATATAAAACAGATACTCTTCGTCTCTAAGGGTTAACTAGGAGGGAGAAATGTCGCCCCTCTCCCTTCACACCCACCCAGCGATTAGCATGATTCGGTTTCAACCTCCAAAGCACTTCACCACATAATTCATAATTCAGTCGTATTACTAGAGTTTCTTAGAATTTATTACTACAAAAAATCCAAATTACGGTGATTTTTTATTTCCAGTTCTAGTCATTTATCCCTTAATAGTCCTGTGTAAGTGTAATATCTGATACTATAGACCTAATTATATTGTTATCAGCAACAGGGAGTACACCATCCCAGGCTTGTTCCATCTTCGTGGCTGTTTGTCTCTCCATCTTTTCTTTTGTCGGAGTACGTTACTTCTTCCAGTCAGAGTGAGTTCATACACTATCTTGGGGATGTGTGTTTTTCATTCATTCGTAATAAACCGCGTGTCCATTTGCATCTGTAATCCAGTAATTTCATTCAAATTGCATTTTAGTTCTTCCCTTATTTATTTATTTATTTATTTATTTATTTATTTGTTTGTTTGTTTGTTTGTTTGTGGTCGTGTAGTGTATGTCATGCAGCTGATATGAAACATTTTATCTTCGCTCTCTCAATTCTTTTTCAATTTTATAATTAATTATTATTTTATTTTCTTAACATTTTCGTCCCTCCGGAAGTAGTCATTTCTGGTCACTTTTTGAAGGTACGATATCACAATTTGCCATTTGTTACATCGAATGCATTTGTTTTTGTTAGTCACATTTGGATTTCTTTCCTCTCTTTGCAAGCAGGTGACATTAAAATTTACAGTATTCAAGTCACTACCTTTATTCCTGCTATTCCTAGATGATATTATAACCTGTATACTAAAATTGAGGGATAAAGAGAAACAAATTCGTATTTTGTAGCCCCTTTGATATATATATATATATATATATATATATATATATATGTAGGTAGGTAGATAGATAGATAGATACCAGTTTAGAACTAGTATCAAAATGCGTGAGAGTGTATATACAATTATAGCTCTGTACTGAGGCAGTTGGCATCCTGATGCTGTGTATCAGGAGTCGGGGGGGGGGGCGCTTCACTCCTCGACACATCCCCTGGCGCCAACGCACAAAGGCTTCATTAGCAAAACCCGGAGCTAACCCCCCACTCTCCCCACCGCATTGGATCTAATCAACGAAGCAGGAAGGTTATGTCTTTAGAGTGTGGATATCTCAAGGCAGTATATCTGTGGGCCCCTTGTAGAAGCTTTCAGAATAACACACAAAAAGTTGACACGGCTTCATTACTGTGAAGGAACCGGGTATAAAATTGTGAACGACATGTGTTCCGAGTGAACATGGCTCGGCATATCGCACTGACGTATAAGCAAAGACCTCGAGGTTAATTTCGTTTAATTGCGCCCATATGATCCAGATTCTGCTGTTGAATAATGGCTGTTATTTCTTGACGTCTGAAAATGAAGGCGCTTACGTCCTTGGAAATGTCAGGGACCAGAAACCGAGCGACAGAGTGTCACGTCACTGAAGAACTGAATCCCCAGAATCACCACTGAGAGAACCTCAAATCTGGCATAGCGTCAAGGTGTCTCAACCTCAAATCTGGCATAGCGTCAAGATGTCTCAACCTCAATCTGGCGTAGCGTCAAGATGTCTCAACCTAACATCTGGCAGCGTAAAGATATGTCAACCTCACTCCTGGCACAGCGTCACGATATCTCAACCTCAAATCTGGCACGGCATCAACATATCTCAACCTCCAAACTGACACAGCTTCAAGATATCTCAACCTCCAAACTGACACAGCGTCAAGATATCTCAACCTCAAATCTGCCGCAGCGTCAAGACATCTCAACCACACATCTGGCACAGCGTCAAGATATCGGAACCTCAAATCTGACACATCGTTAAGATATCCCAACCTCAAATCTGACACAGCGTCATGGTATCTCAACCTCAAATCTGACACAGCGTTAAGATATCTCAACCTCAAATTTGGCACAGCGTCAAGATATCTCAACCTCCAAACTGACACAGCGTCAAGATATCTCAACCTCAAATCTGGCACAGCGTCAAGATATCTCAACCTCACATCTGGCGTAGCGTCAGGCTATCTCAACGTAAAACTTGACGGTTCCCAACAGCATCTATACTTTCCACAGATAACCCTTCCTTTGGTGTATTCTTATAAATTATAGTCTCTGGCGGACACTTCAAATCTCGGGTTCTGTGAATTTTTACGCAGTGTAAGTATTTTGATAAAGGTCGAGAGTGTGATGTCCGCTGAAGCACTTCAAGTTCTGACTTCCGTTTACTTCTGCCATCTTGTTGTCTCTTTCGTAACAACTAAGAAGAGTGGTTACTGCACAATGGCAGATTTGTATATAGACACAAATAGCTGAGCCCCTTGGCCGCGCAGCCTAAGGCGTGGGTTTACGGCCGCTTGCTTGCTGGGACTCTGAGTTCGAATCCTGCCGGAGTCGTAGATGTCTCTGTTGTGAGTGTTGTGTGTTGTCAGGTATAGGCCTTTGCAATGGGCCGATCCCTCGTCCAGAGGAGTCCAACGGGTGTGTGTATGTGTCACTGTGTGTGATCAGATGCAACAATAACCCTCAACACCTGCAATGAGTAGGTAGACACAGGTCAAGACTAAGAAAGAAAGAAAGAAAGGAAAGAAAGAAAGAAAAAATAAAGAAAGAAAAAAGAAGAAAGAAAGAAAGAAAGAAAAGAAGAAAGAAAGAAAGAAAGAAAGAAAGAGAAAAGAAGGAAAGAAAGAAAGAAAAGAAGAAAGCAAAGAATAAAGAAAGAAAGAAAAGAAGAAAGAAAGAAAGAAAGAAAGAAAGAAAAGAAAGAAAGAAAGAAAGAAAGAAAAATGGCTGCTGTATATAATTTCTAGCATTGTGTGTGTATGTGCGTGCTTAAGTTCTGCAAAATTGCGAAAAGCGATTATTAGCTTCACCATGTCTGTCTGTCCGTCCGTCGAAATGGAACATGTCGGCTCCCACTGGAAGGATTTTCATGAAATTTAATGCTTGAGTATTTTCGAAACTCTGTCGAGAAAATTCAAATGTAATTAAACTCTCATAAGAATAACGGGTACTTTACATGAATACCTATGTACGTCTATGACAGTGTCTCGCTGAATGCATCTTAAAATGAGAAATATCTCGGACAAAATTATAGAGAAAATCAAAACACACATTTTATGTTCAATAATTTTTTTCCCGAAAATCGTGCCGTTATGAGATAATATGGAAAAATACGGTACAGCCAGACAGGCCACAGATGACAATATAATACGGCGCATGCGCTTTGCATGCTGGATAACTAAGGCTAGAGACACACACTCAGAATATGTAATACTTATTGCTTTTCCACGGTAACAATGGTTACGCGAACGCGCCTCAATGTTACATTGTGCGTACATTGCCTGTATTGTTTGTTGTAAAGATGTATGTGTCGTTATTGGTCTTGAGATACTGCAGAGGATTCGTTTCACGTTTCGCCTGTGACATTACCCGGAACATCTCTGCTCCACAGAAGTTCGTGCCCCACTCTTTGACGTACTTTTAATCTCGTCCTGCAACCGAACGCCCTTGTCATTACTGGAGCTATCACTTGACATAGCAGCTGGAACCCGATGTGCGCATCATTGAAACTGGATAGTGGAAAGTTATATATAGATGCCTGATAACACACGGTTTTATTTTAGAACTCGCATTTTTATCGACTTGTCAATGTTTGTGGGCGTCCTTTACTCACATGGCATTACTGTACCCATTACATCCTGTTTCTGGAGACGGACGTAATGTTATAGGCTTTACAAAAGCATTTAAAATTGCATTCTTTTTCTTTTTCTGTTCATCCAATTATAACCCATTGGGGATTACGTAGTTCATTTTCAAATATGAACGTGTTGTTGTGGGCGTCTTAGTGTTTTGTGACAATAGAACACGGAGATAGTTACATATAAAATATTTTTTTTACTTGTGACTCATCCGTTTGTGATAAATATATAGAGAAAAACTAAACAGTCATCAAACGGAACAAATGCGAGGTATCTGATATACAGAATCTGAAAACAGCTGCATGTTTCGGCTTTTATTTAAGCCATTATCAGACTGTAAGTGATTTCGTAAGAAGGCGTACTGTTGTTGTATAAGAAATCTTCTATGTGTGTTGTGTTTAATTGATACTTATTTATTACTCAAATTTTTAAATAAAGCTGAATTATATTACAGGCTCAGTCCGTACCGCACAGTAAACACAATTCTCTGTATTTACGTCTCCTGACATCTAGTGGCGGTCTGTGGAACTCCAGTGTTCTCATAGTTGTTTTGCCATCTGGCGGCAGCTCATGGAACTCCAAGCGTCACATACCTTTGCGTTACTGAATTTTTATATAGATGAATTCGTAGGATGACTGTGCAGATGTAACGACGTGTAAGTGGATACTTTTATAGCATTGTACCAAACTATACGGCATAATATTCCAGAAGACAGTCTTCGCTTTCCAGTTCCTGCAGTTTGTATGATTGACACTACTTCAAGCCAAGGCACTAAAGATAATGCACTGACTATACGTTGCACCCTAAAGATTTTGCACACAGTATAGCTAATGATCGTAGCGAAGTGTTCAGAACCGCTGTCTGTTAGTGCCGTGACACTCCCGTGAGGCTTCATGCAACCTCAACATCGATCCGTATCCCCATTAAATTAGTTCCTTTTTTTTTTTCTCCCTTCGCTTTCAAGTCTCACCCCCCACCGGGGGGCGCGACCGTCGGGGCAATATAAGATTGCACATCTCAGTGTGGTTGTGATCCGGTGTGTTACTCCTCGCCAGGTACAGTCTGCTTGAGGTGACGTCTTACAGCGTCGCATGCTGCAATTTATTTCGTTTTTTTTTAATTTCAGAAGCTAAAACCAATAAATTCACTGAATTTAGGGAGAAACCTCAAATTGTCTGTACTCTTCTATATGTTTCGGCCTCTCGTGGACCATTATCAGGAAGGTTAAAGCAATTACAGGGAGAAGTGCAGACTGATACAACACTGCATGTATCAACAAACCACTTAACGTATTCAATCAATCATTCCGTAGTCTGTCTTAAAGACAGGTCCGTAACTCTTTCAAAGCGCGTTCTCCACAGGGTGCGATCTAGTGCTTCCTCTTTCAATTTCCAGTATATTCTCATTTCCTTAACCCTTTAAAGCCTAGCGGTAACTTTACGTAACACCAGGTTTAACATTAAAAAATTCTACGTGGTGCCCGCATTGCGTTTATGTGTTTTGTACGGATCTCAGAACAAAGAAGCAACTTTTGCCTTATAAAACATTAAGAGACTGGTTTTTATAACCGAAGTGGAGAGTGTTTACAGCGCGGTACGCACTGAGTCATATAAAACAGATACGCTTCGTCTTTAAAGGGTTAAAAAGCAGAGTCGCTTCGTACTTCAGCCGATATGCCGGATGGTACTAACTGGAATCGAAAGTGGCTGTCGAAGGAATATAGAAATATAAAAAGATGTAAAAGTACGAAATGTAAGAAAGTGTATAATTGTCAGTAGTTGATTAAAACGTCTACGTGTGTATCTTTCAGAATTAGTCCATTTTTTCAATGTCACAGTTCTGTGGTGGAATGGCTGCGTTATCTAAAATAATTATGTATTTTAACGTACATTATTTGTACATAACGGGCTTATAGAAACGAATGCACACACACAATGCTTTGTTTTTAAGTTTCTATATTTTATATACGAACGTCTTCCAGATTGCTATCCAAAAACACAGAGATTAGGGTATACAGAACTATAATTTTACCTGTGGTTTTTTATGGGTGTAAAACTTGGTCTCTCACACTAAGGGAGGAACAAAGACTGAGGGTGTTCGAGAGTAGGGCGCTGAGGAGGATATTTGGGCTTAAGGAGGACGAGGCGACAGGGGAGTGGAGAAGACTACATAACGAGGAACTTAATGACCTGTACTCATCAGCAAATATTATTCGGGTAATCAAATCGAGAAGAATGAGGTGGTCGGGCATGTAGCACGTATGGGGGAAAAGAGAGGTGCATACAGAATTTTGGTGGGGAGACGTGAGGGAAGGTGACCACTTGGGAGACCCAGGCGTAGATGGGAGTATAATATTAAAATGGATCTTCAAGAAGTGGGATGAGGGGGCATGGACTGTATTGAGCTGGCTGAGGATAGGGACAGGTGGCGGGCCCTTGTGAATGCGGTAATGAACCTCCGGGTTCCATAAAATGCGGGGAATTTCTTGACTAGCTGAGAAACTGTTAGCTTCTCAAGAAGGCCTCTGCTCCGTGGAGTTAGTTAAATGGTTTCATTGACATATTTGCAGTTACGTTCTTAATACACATCTGTTTGTACTTACTTGAATCTGCTTGATAATGGACCAGAAGGGGCCGAAACATGTAGCAGATGAGTTATAAACAATTAGAGGTTTCTCCCTAAATCCAGTGTGTTTGTTGGTTTTAATTTCTGTGGTTGGGTAACCGCTTATTTAAACCCTACGGTCAATGTCCCGCAGAGGTTAACCTTTTAAATCCTAGCGGTAACTTTACGTAGGACCAGGTTTAACATTAAACAATTCTACGTGGTGCCCACATTGCGTTTATGTGTTTTGTACGGATCTCAGAACAAACAGCAACTTTTGCCTTATAAAACATTAAGAGACTGGTTTTTATAACCGAGCTGGAGAGTGTTTACAGCGCGGTACGCACAGAGTCCTTATATAAAACAGATACGCTTCGTCTTTAACATTTTAAAGCCTAGCGGTAACTTTACATATTGCCAGGTTTAACATTAAAAAATTCTACGTGGTGCCCACATTGCGTTTATGTGTTTTGTACGGATCTCAGAACAAACAGCAGCTTTTGCCTTATAAAACATTAAGAGACTGGTTTTTATAACGGAGCTGGAGAGTGTTTACAGCGCGGTACGCACAGAGTCCTTATATAAAACAGATACGCTTCGTCTTTAACCTTTTAAAGCCTAGCGGTAACTTTGCATACCGCCAGGTTTAACATTAAAAAATTCTACGTGGTGCCCACATTGCGTTTATGTGTTTTATACGGATCTCAGAACAAACAGCAACTTTTGCCTTATAAAACATTAAGAGATTGGTTTTTATAACCGAAGTAGAGAGTGTTTACAGCGCGGTACGCACTGAGTCCTTATATAAAACAGATACGCTTCTTCTTTAAAGGGTTAATGGTATCGTTTGTTACCATAGGCTCAGCTTGACAAAACACGTATGCTGCGTGTCTGATAAGTACGGTTTGAATATTAGGGCTGTAGAGTGTAGCATGATTAGACTGCTTCATGTCTCAGCTCTGCTGCAACTCGTCTAGAAACTAATTTTTGATTATTTTGTTCCCCCATGCTGTGTCTTTTAAGCCATGTTCCGCGGAATGTATAGCAGAAATGAAGCTTCATTCATCCGCGTACGTTGAAACACTGACGGGGGATCAGAGGGTGCGTCTGTGGGGTAATTAAAGGCCCTGGAGGGCGTAACTTGCCTGCAGCTTCCATTCATCACAGGGGAAACGAACAAGCGCTCATGTGTGGATTCATATCTTCAAGGATGTGACTCAGTGTCGTTGGGTGAGTGGTTTCCGACGTTTCGAAGGTAATATATCCATTTTCAGGGTCAGGCATTCAGGTTTTTCATAACTGCTTGATCCTTGACGATGAAGACATTACGTACTCTCGAAACGTCAGTTACGACTCACCCAACGACTCGGCGTGACGTTTAAGAACAACTCAATTTTCAACCAAACCTCTTTGATAAAGTCTCTTTATCATTCTTCTGTTGGCGGGCCCCCCCCGCCCAATAGGAAGTGATGTTCTTTGGAGACCGTATGAAATTTTTGGTCTGGTTTTGTTGTAGGTTTGTTTCACAACGTGCTGATGCCTTGTCTGTCTGTCTGTCTGTCTGTTAGTGTGTCTCGTCGCCGGAAAAGAACTGAAAAGGGTACGATTTGTTGACAACAAAAGTTTTGGAACTGATTTTGTTAATTCGTTTAAGCATTCACCAGTATTTTTTTTTTGTCTTCTACCCAGAAGATGGAGGCAGCAGATTTCGCTGAAACGCTTGTACATGTCTATACACTACACACACACCCCCCCCCCCCCCCCCCCCTCGCCACATTTCACAAACAGTACAGACATGCCCCCAACCTACGCACTGTCAAGTTGCACAGCTTCAGACTTACGCAGTTTTTTTAAAGAAGTTAAAAGTAACATTTTCGAAACGCGTCATTGTCACGATTTCGCTCAACAGGTGCGCTGTGAACGTGGAAAGCTCTGAGAAGACATCGCGCTATATTAATTCAATATAATAATATATCACAATATATTAATGTAATAATAATATAACATATAGTAGTACAGTAATATAATAATATATAATAATAGATTAATGTAATAATAAATATAATATATAATGGTGTAATAATATAATATAATAATAAACAATATTCTAATAATATATAATAAATATATATTATAGTATAATAATATAATAATGTAATAATAAATATAATATATTGTAGTAAAATAATATAATATGTAATAATAAATATATAATAGTATAATAATATCATATAATAATGTAATAATAAATATAATATAATAATTCAGTTCCAGTCGTAACAGGGCAGGACCAATTTGAAACCTGCACGAATACATGTATACACAAGTACAGCGATACAACGCAGTTACCTAAAACAGAACTAGTTGAGGTAAGTGTCAGTCAACAGCGCATGAAAACGTTGTCCGATTGCAATTCAGTTCACCTCCTCAGTACACAGGCAGCAATCTGATACAATTGCACGATGAATCGAACGAATAAAACAGGAGAGAAAGAAAGAAAATTACAGCGTAGGTGCTGACTGGACACGCGAAGAAAAATGTATCAAATAAGATTACAACGAGAGTATAAAGAACTTGCGGCGTGTGACGGAATATAATCAATAAATATAAAACCTACTGTAAAGTGGCGACTGGTTTTTAAGCATTTCTACAAATAATAATAATAATAATAATAATAATAATAATAATATGGATTAGATGTACTTTTTTTAGCCCACAAAACCGCACTTTTCTCCAGTAATATTTGAGTTCAGTTTTTTCTTTGTTTTATGCTCCAATCACATTCTTCTTCTTGTTCTTCTTCTCCTCCTCCTTCTTCTCCTGCTCCTCCTCCTCCTTCTTCTTCTCCTCCTCCTCATTCTCCTCCTCCTCCTCCTCCTCATTCTCCTCCTCCTCCTCCTCCTCCTCCTCCTCCTCCTTCTTCTTCTTCTTCTTCTTCTTCTTCTTCTTCTTCTTCTTCTTCTTCTTCTTCTTCTTCTTCTTCTTCTTCTTCTTGGCCCGTCAGCAGATGCCCCGGACGCACGTCAGCCCTAGGCTTCTTGTGCAGCCCTAAACACTCCACTCAGCACAGGTGCAATAACCCCGTGCCTCTTATATAGAGGCAAAGGTCCCTTACTGAAGCTGTGCTTATATCTTTTGCTTCAGCAAACAGCTTCCCAAAAACATTACAGCGCTGACGAGCCAACACCTCGCAGCAGCAAATAATGTGCTGCACTGTTTCAGTCTCCATCCTGCAGAATCTGCAGGTTGGATCCCCATAAAACAGGCCCATAATATACAGGTGCCCCCTCACAGGAGCGTGTCGCGTGCGATACGCAACTGCCGTTTTTAGTTGATGCCTGCTTAACCTTTTAAAGCCTAGCGGTAACTTTACGTACCACCAGGTTTAACATTAAAAAATTCTACGTGGTGCCCACATTGCGTTTATGTGTTTTGTACGGATCTCAGAACAAACAGCAACTTTTGCCTTATAAAACATTAAGAGATTGGTTTTTATAACCGAAGTGGAGAGTGTTTACGGCGCGGTACGCACTGAGTCCTTATATAAAACATATATGCTTCGTCTTTAAAGGGTTAATTTTAGCAGGTCTTCAGCTTTTCTCTTGCATGGTCTAGCAATAAAAAGTTTGCCATGTTTATGACCTGGTAAATCTTTCCAGGAATCACACACTAACCGTCGGTAACTCCAAACACAGCCGTCTTCAAATACTCTGAAGACAGCTTTATAAAATGTGTGATCTGGGGTTAATTTATTTCCCTTCAGTTATCTACACAATAATACCAAATAACGCACGGATTCCAATGTCGTTCATTGCTGATATCTGGTTGTGTTGGTTCAGTGCGTCTGCTATGTTATGTAGTCGACGTGGTGACTAGGCTAGGGTCTGGATGGCCTGGGGTTCGAATTCCGGCTAGGGAGAGAACTTTTTTCTTATCTTCAAAACGTTAAGACCGGCTCTGGGGCAAATCCGGGCTCCTATATAATGAATATTGTGGTACTTTCCCTAGTAGTAAAGCCACCGGGCCGTGAATTCAACCACTCACCGCATCCAGCGCCAATGTTAAGAGTGAGTGGAGCTATACCCGTACTCCCCCTACACGCTTTCGCATCCCTGCTGATTAAAGACGAAGCGTATCTGTTTTATATAAGGACTCAGTGCGTACCGCGCTGTAAACAATCTCCACTTCAGTTATAAAAACCAATCTCTTAATGTTTTATAAGGCAAAAGTTGCTGTTTGTTCTGAGATCCGTACAAAACACATAAACGCAATGTGGGCACCACGTAGAGTTTTTTAATGTTAAACCTGGTCGTACATAAAGTTACCGCTAGGCTTTAAAAGGTTAATGATTAAAACCGCTTTTCCCGTCCGTGCGCGTGTGACGACTTGAGACACGCTGAAAGGTTTTTCATGACATTTTATATTGGCGAGTTCTGCCAATAATTCTTCAGATTTCTTCAGTTTCGTTTAGATCTGACGCTTTTAACGACTGCTTTACATGAGAACCTACAGATTTTTCTGCACGCGTGGATGTTCGCATCCCTGTTCTGCTGACACGCAGAGCGGTAGCATCACATCTCTAAGCTTGCACACTTCCTATCACCTTTTAGACCCATACGGAAATTAGTAAAATAAAATTAGGTCTTGAATCATGTAAATCCAATATACCAAAAACGGTGTTCCAGGTAGTTTTTGTATTCCCTGTATCATAGCAACAGTTCTAAAGTCGCGCTTTGCACTAACTGTGCATTGATTCTAGCACTGTTGATAGGATTTGTAGTACAGCGAATGCGCTGTAATAGATCCGTTATGCGTAGTTTTATACCTTATAACTTTATAGTAACCATGATGTATGAAATATTTCTGTCAGATTTTGTTATAAGCATTTTATGTCAAATTGTCTGATTACCAAATATCGATTGTTCCCAAAAACTGTGGATATTATTTACAATATATTTAGTGATGTGCCAGGTATATTTGAAATGACATTAGTTTCGTTTCTTTCCAGGAGATGCCACTGATGACCAGCCGTTTGTCACGGACAGAGAGAGGATGTCGGGCTACGAGACTAACCTCTACCTGTATTCGGTGAGTTAGTCGATGTCAGCTAGAGAAAAGTAGGTGTATATGGTTGAATGGGACAGGGCGCGGGCAGTGTTGGTGTAGGATTTGGTGGTGAAACCTGCTGGAAAACGAGTACTTGTAAATCTGAAGAGAAAGGGTGAGAATATTATTAAAGTTGCTCTTAGGGAAATATATTGTGAGAATTGGAAGTCGATGCAGGTAGCTCCGGTATGTGTACAGTGGTGTTAGTGGCGTCGAGCCTTCCGATTCTGCTACCAGAGTAATACTTCATTAGTAAGATGGATCTCCTGGAAATGTATCCTAAGGATACGAGGTGAGTGGAACTGCCTTAGGATCGTGTTTAACCTTTTAAAGCCTAGCGGTAACTTTACGTACAGCCAGGTTTAACATTAAAAAATTCTACGTGGTGCCCACATTGCGTTTATGTGGTTTGTACGGATCTCAGAACAAACAGCAACTTTTGCCTTATAAAACATTAAGAGATTGGCTTTTTATAACCGAAGTGGAGAGTGTTTACAGCGCGGTACGCACTGAGTCCTTATATAAAACAGATACGCTTCGTCTTTAACCTTTTAAAGCCTAGCGGTAACTTTACTTACGACCAGGTTTAACATTAAAAAATTCTACGTGGTGTCCACATTGCGTTTATGTGTTTTGTACGGATCTCAGAACAAACAGCAACTTTTGCCTTATAAAACATTAAGAGACTGGTTTTTGTAACCGAAGTGGAGAGTGTTTACAGCGCGGTACGCGCTGATTCTTTGTATAAAACAGATACGCTTCGTCTCTAATGGCAGGAAGTGATGTTAGCTGTGTTGACCTTCGCAACGTTGCTTTTTAGCAGTGAACACAGCACAGCGTCCATCGAGACTTGAATCTTTAAATACAACTTGTTTTGTGTGCTGTTTTGTGTGGTTGCGAAACTTTATATCTCGAACTAGGGGAAGAAAAAGAAATTGAGCACTGGTTTAGTTCTTTATCGGGTCGTGACAAATGTGTAACAACTGCAGGCTTTATTTTAGCATCGAATAAAAATGGAGAACCTTGATGTGGCTACGTTCAAATGTAAGGCTTTAAAGAAGGCTCTGTTGTTGTATTGTTCAACGTACTGGCACTGCTGAGGGCAGCCGCTGAAAGGTGTCAGTCAGTGTAGCCAATATACGAACTCGATTTAGTTTTGAACAGGGTACCTTCATAATATCGATGACTGAACCGTCTTTTTAGCGTTTATTTTATTTTAAAATTATCATAATCTTAGTATTATTTATTTTACTTAATCCTTCCCTCTTCTACCTGCTTGTTCACAGCAGGTGTCGAGGGTTTTTTGTGATTTCATTTGCTCACACTCAGACACACACCACAGTCGGTAGGACTCCTCTGGACGAGGGATCGGCCCGTAGCAGAGACCTCTACCTGACAACACAAACACTGTACAAGAGAAAAAAAATTCGTGCCCCCGGTGGGATTCGAACCCACGATCCCAGCAAGCGCTCGGCCGCAGACCTACGCCTTAGACCGCGCGGCTACTGGGATCGGCAGTCTTTTTTTTTTAGTGGTGAAGGGCCCCGCAGCAGACGCTACGGACGCACCGCAGCCATGAGGCTTATTGTGCAACCCTATGATGAAGATGAAGATGATTTTTTGTTCTTTTCCTAGTAATGGAGCACCGGTGGAATGAAACTGAGAGGGAAAAACCGAAGAACTCGGGGAAAAACCTGTCCCAGTGCCACTTTGTTCACCACAAATCCCACATGTACTGACCCGCGATCGAACCCAGGTCGCCGCGGTGGGAGGCCGGCGACTAACCGCCTGAGCCATGGCACGGTCGTCGGCAATCTTAGTATTCACGTGTAGATGCAGACATTAACCCTTTAAAAACGAAGCATATCTGTTTCATATAAGGACTCAGTGCGTACCGCGCTGTAAACACTCTCCACTTCGGTTATAAAAACCAGTCTCTTAATGTTTTATAAGGCAAAAGTTGCTGTTTGTTCTGAGATCCGTACAAAACACATAAACGCAACGTGGGCACCACGTAGAATTTTTTAATGTTAAACCTGGTGGTACGTAAAGTTACCGCTAGGCTTTAAAAGGTTAAACCACACTGTAATCTTAATAAATATCATACCATTATAGTATACAAAATCAAATTTTACATCCTTATTACGTTTACGTTTACTTTTTACGTGTGTCAGTCCGTAGACCACAATTAGAAAGTCGTAGTCAGACAGATATAAATCTAAACTTCTCCATCTGTGAATATTTTCGTCTCACTCACGCACTTAGTAATTAACGTGGCATCAACTCTCATAAAAATACATATTCGGTGTACTGAATGTATATTTGAATGGTTGTTGGTGGAATACGAAAGTACTCCATTTGACATTTGAAAGTTAGGGGTCATTAAAACGAAACTTTTTGTATTTAATTTCCCGGATAGCTCAGTCAGTACAGTGACTAAATATATGGGTAGTAGACCGAGGTATGTGTCTTCGATTCCCGACAAGGAGAAGGATTTTTATCCCAAGTGTGGGGCCCACTTTGCCACTTAACCTTTTAAAGCCTAACGGTAATTTTACGTATCACCAGGTTTAACATTAAAAAATCCTACATGGTGCCCACCTTGCGTTTATGTGTTTTGTACGGATCTCAGAACAAACACCAACTTTTGCCTTATAAAACATTAAGAGATTGGTTTTTATAACCGAAGTGGAGAGTGTTTACAGCGCGGTACGCACTGAGTCCTTATATAAAACAGATACGCTTCGTTAAAGGGTTAAACCGGCAGGGATAATCTTGTAATTGGCAAAATAGAATCATTGCGAATTATATTTTCATTGCGAATTATATTTGCAACTAACAGTAAAATATAGCCCGCTTATGGAAATGGTAATTTTTGTGTTTCGTAGTTAAACTCTGTGTCTGGTTTTGGGTTTTAGTAGATAGTGACTGGAGTTTCGAAATCCATTGATTTTTTTTTTCGGGACTGTAGCGCCTGTGGAAAGATGGGATGCTGGCGGTTTGTCGTTATTTGCTGAGGTTTATTACCCCATGTTGGTACGTGCATTTGTGTGTTAACCAGGAGCTGCCGCATGGTACGGTACAAATACGTCACAACTGATATAGTCATTCTATTTTACGGTGGCCACATAGTTTAAACTGCGCAGCAAATCTTGTGAAGTCCGCTCTTCCAATCTTACATGACCGGAGGTGGATTTGATGATGGTTGCACTGAAGACAGTTTAGGATGGTGATATTAGGGGATGTGAAAACATTACCTTTCAGGAGGTCTGTGTTCTGATAATTGCGTGCTGAAGATGTTGATTACGAAGAGTTGAGGATGATGATACTAGCGGATGTAAAAACATTACCTGCACGAATGGCCGGTTGGTTGTAGCTGAATATTTAAAACAAAATGTGGTCCTAATGAAAAGCTGAAAGTATAAAGAATTTCCTGTATAAGAGCGGCCCATCTAAAGTTGTTTTCCGGGGGAAACTGGTAACCCTACCATATCTCTGTTGTTACTGCTGCTATCTAGCGACTAAATTTCATACTTAACCGTAACGGACTTTGCAGTCTTTCTTTGTACTTCGAGAGTGTCCAATCTTTATTGGCAAAGGGCCACAGCCGTTACTATTGGCTGGTCTGCCGGCCACGCATATAAAAATCAGAATAAATGGTACACTTAACCTCCTAAATTAGTGTAATTTTTATAGTATGTATATATAATTTGCATATGTGGCCGCGGGTCGCGAAAGAAAACCTGGCGGGCCGTCGGTTGTACACGCCTGGTGTATGTGGAAACAAGAATTTATGAATATGGCCCCGTCCAGAATATTCCATTTTATCAAGCTGTAAGATGAGGTACGGTTTCCTTTTTCGCCTTCAAATTTCTCGAGCACCGTAAGGGATTTTATTTGAACGAACTATTGTGTAGGAAAGACCCATGCCTGAGGTATAAAACTAAGAAGAATTCGTGGACAATGCAAAATGGCTTCAATCTAGAAGATGTATTTTACAAAATTATGCTTAAACGAGGTAACATCAGGACCTCTTTACCCCTACTACTGCAATATATATGTTGGTCGTAGGTTTAAAACTCGCAAATCTACAAAATAAAGATGGAGTCGAACGAAAGGACGGCGCGCCCTTGTTTACGTAAGAAACAATGAAATGGGCAGAACAAGAGCAAATAAGCTCTTCGGTATTGCAAGAGGGACGTTTCGGAGACTAATAACAGGCGTTAACCTTTTAAAGACGAAGTGTGTCTGTTTTATATAAGGACTCAGTGCGTACCGCACTGTAAACACTCTCCAGCTCGGTTATACAAAAGCAATCTGTTAATATTAACCGCTTAAAGACGAAACGGATTCTAATATAAAGATTCAGGGCGTACCGCGCAGTAAACACTCTCTACCTCAGTTTAAAAAACCAGTCATTTGATGACGTGTAAGGTAAGAGTTGCGGATTGTTCCCAGGTAGGTACAGAACACATAAACGCAATGTGAGCACCGTGGAGAATTGATAAAATTAAGCCTGGTGGTACGTAAAGTTACCGCTAGGCTTTAAAAGGTTAACACATAACATCCCAGTTGGTGTATTAATCACAAGTGCGTGTTTATTTGGCTCGTCAATCACACACAACAAGTTACATTACGTACGATTTTTGGCAACTAGTTTCGTCTCCGGAATTTCAGCCATCAACCTAAATGCCTGATACACATTTATAGTGTATCCATCGATGTAAAGGGAGAGGCCTCCTTCGTATAATACACAGAGCTTTCTATTTTACAGTTTTTGTTTGTGCCCAGATGATGGGTAAGCCAAAACTAGTTACCAAGGTTAAACGTATGTAATACGTAAAGACCTATGTACATGAATGGTAATATCTCGCTGAATTCTTCCTAGAATGAGAAATTTTTCAGACAAAATTGTAGAGAAAATCAAAACACACATTTTATGTTCAATAACTTTTTCCCGAAAATCGTGCCGTTTATGAGATAATGTGGAAAAATATGGTACAGCCGGACAGGCCACAGATGGCAATATAATACGGCGCATGCGCTTTGCATGCTGGATAACTAGGGCTACAGACACACACTCAGAATGTGTAATACTTATTGCTTTTCGTCGACAACAGTGGTTACGCGAACGCGCCTCAGTGTTACGTTATACGTATATTGCCTCTCTTGTTTATTGATGAAGAGTGTCATGGCTGAAAAATAAATTCCTACCACATAAGATTTTTAATGTGTTTAAGATAGCAACTCTTCAAACAAAATCAAAAAAATTCTTGATAAATGATGGAAGAAGCAAGCAGGGACCATTACTTTCGTGGAACGCCATGTTCTGTCAGCTGCAGTAATTTGCTTGCTTGTAAGAGAACGGTTTCATCCCATGGATTATTGTTGTCCCTGGGCGCGGACTGGAGGTGCAACTGACAGATGATCCTACACCACAAAGGCTGTTTTTATGTAACCGATCGACGTTAATGTAACTGGAAGACTTCACCTCCTGAGTTAACGTTTCCTGTCTCATGGCAGATTCACACCTGATGATCCTGTGTTGCTGATAACACACACACACACACACACGCACACACACACACTAAAATCTATACAATTATGTATAAAAACAGTCAAACAGCCAACAATGTGTTTTACCTCACTTTGTTCAATCAAGAGGCTAAAACTACTGGTTTCGGTCCGTTAAAAATATACGTGAATGTATATAAATATACATGAATGCATATTTTTAACCTGCTTTGTAAAAGTGAAGGCCTCCACTTATATGATATATAGAGTTTTGTTATCAACAGTGAAGCGAAAACCTGATGATGGTCTTGCATGCGGACCGAAACCAGTAGTTTTAGCCTCTTGATTGAACAAAGTCAGGTAAAACACATTGTTGGCTTTTTGACTGCTTTATACATAATTGTTTAATATATGCCAACGGGGATGTCCAATATCAAAATTAAAATCTATACGTAATTAATCTTGCGTTGAAATATACGTAATACCTCTTTGAAGAATATGTTTTCAGTCGACACAACTTTATGCATATATTAACCCTTTTAAAGACGAAGCGTATCTGTTTTATATAAGGACTCAGTGCGTACCGCGCTGTAAACACTCTCCACTTCGGTTATAAAAACCAGTCTCTTAATGTTTTATAAGGCAAAAGTTGCTGTTTGTTCTGAGATCCGTACAAAACACATAAACGCAATGTGGGCACCACGTAGAATTTTTTAATGTTAAACCTGGTCGTATGTAAAGTTAACGCTAGGCTTTAAAAGGTTAAAACGTAAACGGGGTTACACGAATATGTTTCGGCTTTAATCACCCAATACACCAGTAAATGCACACAGTTTATATAAAATCACAAATTTTCCACGTACGTGGAAATGTCCTACATGTTTTAGCCATAACTCGCCATCAGGAAGACATTGTTTGTGCTAAGGAGTATAAAATTGATACATTCAATTTACATGTACAGTGTTAAAAATAAATAACACGACACTGTTATAGACGAGATACATCAATACATGGCACAGGGACTTGATCCTTTTGGATCAAGAACATCTTTATTAGATGTTGGTATATATAATTACCACATAAATATAAACAGTGGCGCCATCAATTAATTTTATTCAAGAAAGTTTCAGCATTACATGATGATATCCACGTCTAGATATTTATAGCTTCCATTATTTATGTATTTATTTATTTAAAATATGTTTAGTAGGCAGCAAAATATAACAGTCTCTATTTACCATTAACACAACTTATTATATTATATTATATTATATTATATTATATTATATCGTATTATATTATATCATATCGTATCATATTATATCATATTATATTATATCTAGTTGTGTTGGTGGTGATTAATAGCTAGTTTATATACTAATTTATGCAACACAATGGGATGTCTAAAATAAAAATTAAGTTGCAAACATTATAAGCAGCCCAAATATGGTAAGAAACATTTATGTGAAGAATGAGTAAAATTTAGGCTTAATGTAACGAACGTTAAAGAAATGGAGAATGAGTAGCAAATTCTTTCCTTCTCCACTCTGAATGAAAATAAAATCTAGAATTAAAATTAAAGTTGAGAAAGTTTCTTGACAAAAATTTGCAGATGAATGTAGGCGTTTCTATCCTGAGGATGGACCACGTGATGAGGTAGGCGCGGAATACATCGGCTGTGAGGTTTGCTGTATGAGATAAGGTGTGGCGTAGGGTGGATGCTTTGCATGTTGTATTTAGAGGGGTTTATGTGTGTGTTGTGTGCCAGCGTTTAAGATTATTGTGGTGAATTTGTAAGCTTCACGTCGGCCACTTCAATAAATGGCTCGAACGTAGAGTAATCTTGTGTGAATACTTTCAAAAACAGACACCAAATTTTCTCAAGATGTTGTTAGAACTTTGAGTAATAATGCTCTAAAAACTTTTATTAATTATTCTTGAAAGAAATAAATACGTCTTTGTACAATTTCTTCTTCATATTTTCTGGGGTCCACTTTAGACGTAACATAGTCATAGTTCATGATTTTGGAAAATACTTAAATTTAGAAGAACACAGCTGCGGAAAAGTCATTGAAACCTTAATAAATGTGCTTTCAAAAAATTTGAGACGTAAGGTGACAGTATCACATTAACGGCAACTGTTTTGTTAAGTGACCACTTTACCCGATTCTCCCCTACATCACTGGCTCATCAATATCCATAGCACGTAATGATGGAAGCTGCTCATATCGTGAACAACAAAATGGAATTTTTCGAATATTATTTCACGTTTCATAAACTTATCTACGGATGAAATTTCAAGCACACAAAACATGTCACTATCTTCATATACTTTTTCCAGAACTTTTTACATCGTCACACCAAAATTAAAACACTAAAAACACGATGTTTCGGAAGAAGCTTCGTCCGAAACGTCGTGTTTTTAGTGTTTTAATTTTGCTGTGACGATGGAAAAAGTTCTGGAAGAGTTATATGAAGATAGTGACATATAGACGTTGTCTAGAAGAGTGATGCTGCACACAAAACATGTCTTCTGACAGTTGCATTATTAGAAATTGTCATTTATTTTGTTATTAAATATAATTCTATTAAGGGTAGTCAGATAATTACAGTTTTGCCAGTAACATTCAGTACGCAGGAACAAATGGAATATTAACTCAGCGGGAATTGACATTTGCTGTCATTTACGGATTAAAGAATTGGCTGCGTCACACACTGCGTCACAGTCACACACACACACACAATGTAATATGGTTCCCACCCACGCACGCACCCACTCGTATATATACATTTATTTAATTTGTATTTCACTGAAGAGTGTGTGTGTGTGTGTGAGAGAGAGAGAGAGAGAGAGAGAGAGAGAGAGAAATGCAATACATTAATTACAGTCGTGAAATATCCCATGAAAATTCAGTAGGGAAATTTGACAATTTTCATCTTTAACTACGTTTTGCACGGTGATACTGTGTTTTTACATTATACTCCTTGAGAAATGCTTCGAGGTGACGATTGTCCCGGTTGATGCAAGTAACATTCCTCTCAATATACTCGCTATATAACGGCAAAGGTCGGGAAATGCGATACCGACTAAATACTTCTCACTACCTTTCATCGCTGCCGTCTGGTCCGGTTCTTAGGCACTTCCTGTGGACATATCTCTGCATGCCACTAACACGGTCACAAGCCGTGTCCTGTTGTATGGCCTTGTGCCCTGTTCCCACTGGACTCGAACCCGGAGACGTAGGTAAATAGGTCTTTGATGGGGTGACGTATCAGGTAGCGTCATGGCGGAGATTAAATTCGGAAGTCTGACATCGAACAAGTTCAGTCAGTATCTGGTACCTTAACCTTCTACGGTCCTGTGGTTACTTTATGCGCTGGGGCGTTTCTGCGAGGACTTTCCTGTCCCTGTTATCATTTCGCCTTTGCTTTATTTACTTCCGTTGTTATTAACCTTTTAAACCCTAGCGGTAACTTTACATACGACCAGGTTTAATATTAAAAAATTCTACGTGGTGCCCACATTGCGTTTATGTGTTTTGTACGGATATCAGAACAAACAACTTTTGCCTTATAAAACATTAAGAGATTGGTTTTTATAACCGAAGTGGGGAGTGTTTACAGCGCGGTACGCACTGAGTCCTTATATAAAACAGATACGCTTCGTCTTTAAAGGATTAAAATATCTTGTAAGACTATCTCCATGTGCAGTTGTGGTCTCTAACTGGCCGATTGTCCATCCCGCAGATATTGGATAATGAATATGGAGTACTGATTGAATTACTCACACGTAAAAACATGTAGGAGCAAAAGGTAAATAGTGTGCAATCCCCCCCCCCCCCCCCCCGCGCCCCCCCCCCTAGTGGGCAAGGGCCTCCTCATTATTGAGGCTTCACGATCACACTCAGACACACCACACTCGGTAGGACTCCTCTGGACGAGGGATCAGCCCGTCGCAGAGACCTCTACCTGACAACACAAACACTGTACAAGAGACAAATAATCCATGCCCCCGTGGGATTCGAACCCGCAATCCCAGCAAGCGAACGGCCGCAGACCCACGCCTTAGACCGCGCGGCCACTGGGATCGGACAAATATTCTACAATTAGTTGGAAATTAACTTATTTGTGTTGGGTTTCACAGTTCTGTTTTAACTGGTTGTCACTACACTGAATGCGCATGTGTATGCTCATAGCTGTTGTGTGTGTTCTGCAGGAGGAAATGGAGGATCGACCACGGATCTCAACACTCATCAACTCTCTGGCCAACTACAGTAACACGATCCCAGCAGCGACTGATCCAGACGCCAAGCCTCAGCCCGGCGCCCGTATGGGCACCCTCATTGGTGTCTACCTGCCCTGCATCCAGAATATCTTCGGTGTCATTCTGTTCATCCGTCTTACGTGGGTCGTGGGCACTGCTGGCGCGTTTATGGGCTTCCTCATTGTCCTGACCTGTTGTTGTGTGGTCAGTACTTAGTCCTGTATGGTTCTAACCTTATCTCAGAGTGTACGCCTGGCAACACTTAGTTTCTGGGCCTGCATTCTATTCTAGCATCAGAGTTTTCAACAGTTTACCATACAGTGTCATAAATCTTAAGAACGAAAAGGCACAATTTAAAGTAGCACTAAGAAGATACTTAAATGCACACTCCTTTCACTCTGTAGATGAATTTCTTATGTGTACTGCTAACTATAGTAATGACCTCTAACACTGCACATAAAATGTTTGAAGTATTTTGCAATGTACATTTTTGTATGTTTTTGTACGTTTGTGACTTATTCCACATCCTGTTGTCTTGTGACAAAATTATGGATCCATGGAATGTACGTATGTATGTATGTGTGTATGTATGTATGTATGTATGTATGTATGTATGTATGTATGTATGTATGTATGTATGTATGTACGTATGTATGTATGTATATATGTATGTATGTGTGTGTGTGTATGTATGTATGTATGTCTGTATGTCTGTATGTATGTGTGTATGTATGTATGTATGTATGTATGTGTGTGTGTATGTATGTATGTATGTATGTATGTATGTATGTATGTATGTGTATGTATGTATATGTATGTATGTACATATGTATGTACATACATATGTATGTATGTATGTATGTATGTATGTATGTATGTATGTATGTATGTGTGTGTGTGTATGTGTGAATGAATGAATGAATGAATGAAAGAAAGCCACAGGTGCTAAGAAGTTACCTTTCACTGATTGTTTTCGTAACGCCAAATATATTCAGGCAAAGGTCAGTAACTTTTAGGCATTCTTCGTGAAGTAAAAAAGAACATCCATCGGCATGTGATACATCAGTGATTAAACCGCATCAGAGTTTCATGAAATTCGGGATAGCAGTTCTTTACAAAAATCTCTCTCTCTCCCTCCCCCCCCCCCCCCGCCCCGTCTCTCTATAAGAGGGACATATATTTGTGATGTGTGACAGCAAAAGGAAAGTAATGGACGAATGCATAAAATAACATAATGAGAACCGTTATAATTGTTACCCTTAATCCAATAATTTCAGTGATTGATTTAAGGAGGATGCAGTGGGTTACATTTCTAGCACACAGGGGTGAGATGACAAATGCTTACCAAATTTTAAGTCAAAAATTTTGAAGGGAAAATAAGCATGTGCAAAATCCTAAGAATATACTGGAGGTTACGGCCAAATGGATCTGATTGTGTCTGCAGTATCTTAGAGGAATATGATATGTGTGTATGTCTCAGCTACATTTGGCTCATTTTGGGATACAACAGCAGGCTTTAATGAATGTGATATTGAACTGTTTAGCATCCGTAGCAACACAGTTGTTTGACCTGTTATGTAGTTAGGAAATGTTGAAGGAAAATCCTTGACCATGAAATTAGTTAATCATTCTCACAAACTGATTTTATCATTTTGTTACAGACGATGCTGACAGCAATCTCTATGAGCGCCATTGCAACTAATGGCGTGGTGCCAGGAGGGGGGTCCTACTTTATGATCTCAAGGTCACTGGGTCCAGAATTTGGTGGTGCGGTAGGGATGTTGTTCTATACGGGCACAACACTAGCAGCAGCTATGTATATTGTGGGAGCTGTTGAGATAGTTCTGGTGAGTACTGTAGGAATCACCTTGACAATATGCCATTTAGCAGGCGTACCGTACGTCCCAATTAGGCGGAACTCATCAAACTTTCCTCTTTATTACAAATGAACTATTTGAGCTATCAAAATTTGATATGTCAAATAGGAAAGTGTCTCCAGTATCTGTTTTTTCCTTTTCCCGTAAAATTGACATTTTGTGGATGGTCCCCTTTTAATAAAATAGGGCCTATTTTTACTGTGCTTCTAACTCAGCTGAAAGAGTTCTGCGAGTTTGTAGACGTTGAGTTCAGAAGGGTGCTGAAGCATGATAAGACCCACTATCTTTCATTGCTCCAGCCAGTTAGAGTATACTTCAATTTTTTGAAGGACTATAGCCTTACTTTTGTTCTCAGGAACGCTGCACGGTGATGATAAAAGAAGTGCTTTGACTATACATGTGGGTAAATATATTTGTGGTTTGTTCATGCACAGTTACAGTTGTTTAATGAAGTAATTTTAGCCATGCAGAAAACAAAAGCAAGTTCAGCAGACATTGGTACTGAATTTTACACACTGAAAGCAAATGTTAGGGAAAGGCAGGATAATAAATTTATTCCACAAGGAGCAAAAAAATATATCATAGTACTAGAGGGGAAGATCTCAGTATTAAGATGATCTTGGACGAATTCACAAGCTTTTTGATGATGTATCTCATACATTGAGCTGTAGAAAGAAAGCTATGGCCAAGTAGGAACTTTGTCTGGATTAACATCAGTAAAATTACATATCCCAAAATAGGAACATCAGCTGTAAAAATTAATGAAACACATGGAAATGCTGCAGTAATCTTTGGTGAACTGTTTCTTGAAGTTGTGGTTGCCAAGACATTTTGGCCTTCAGGCATTGATATCTGCAAAGCTAAGAGCTTAGATTTGAAGAAAAATGGGTTCAGGTGTTAACAATCATTTGAAACACTGGATTATTTCTATGCCTAATCTCTGTTGTGTTGTGAAATACGCTTCATGCTTGCTAGTATAGTGCAGGTTACACGTTGATTAAGTTGCATTGAGTTTTATGAAAAGTGAAGAATAACAAGCCATTGCACAGTGCACAGTACTGAGAAATAGAGATGGTTTAACCATAAACCAAGTGATCAATGGTTTGTAACTGTAAATTTATTATACTTGAATAAATTAAGCTTTGCAACTTCAACTAAACGTCCATGTTTTCCTTCTAATAAAAATGGAAGTAAAATTCCAGAATTGTCCCAGTCTGAGGGAAGAAAATAATGGTAAGCATAGGAATTGTGCCTGTTTTTAAAAAATTTTACAGTCCTATTGATGTATGCTCATTCAACATGTGTCTTGTATTATTTCTTTACAGACATATATGGCACCAAGTTTGTCAATTTTTGGGGATTTCACTAAAGATGCCAGTATTATGTACAACAACTTCCGAGTGTATGGTACGTGTCTTTTGATGGTTATGGGCCTCATCGTGTTTGTTGGTGTCAAGTTTGTCAACAAGTTTGCTACAGTAGCCTTGGCCTGCGTGCTGTTCTCTATCCTGGCTGTGTATGTGGGCATCTTTGTCAACTTTAATGGCAATGATAACCTTTTGTAAGTACTTTCATGAATGTACCTTAGATGGCGAGACACTGCGAATGTTGCCACTGTTTTTTAACCTTTTAAAGCCTAGCGGTAACTTTACATACGACCAGGTTTAACATTAAAAAATTCTACGTGGTGCCCACATTGCGTTTATGTGTTTTGTACAGATCTCAGAACAAACAGTAACTTTTGCCTTATAAAACATTAAGAGACTGGTTTTTATAACTGAAGTGGAGAGTGTTTACAGCGCAGTACGCACTGAGTCCTTATATGAAACAGATACGCTTCGTCTTTAAAGGGTTAAACTCCTATGATCTTTGGCATCACAAATTAATGGACAAGTTTGTTATTTCAAGGTCAAAACTTACACTATGGCCCTTCCTCCATCTTTCCCTTGGGTCAAAAAATATTCTAAAATGTACTGTGTCCTAATAAAGAAACAGTGTAATAACAACACAGAACTAAAGAATCAGTAATTTGAATATGTTACTCCAAACACTCAGAATTGTTGGAAAATCAAAGGCATAATATGCACACAATGTAGATACACTTAAGAGAATGCAACACAGTTTCTCTTACATCTCCTTGTGTCTCTGACAAATCAGCACCCAGCAAAGTCCAACTCACAGAAAAGAAACTACCAAGTCATAGTAAAGTAAAACAAAAAATTTCAAGCAGCCAAACTGTGCTAATAAATTCAGCCAGTCTCCATATTCGTCATGTCCCTTTTGCCGCCAAAACACAGTTAAATACAAATCAACTCCAAATGGAATTCTTCCACTAAACAGCCATTACAATTTGACACTAGTGAATGATTGACTCTGAATCTCTGTTTATGAGATCGAACTATGGGAACATCAGAAAGAAAGATGTGGAGTTTGGAGGAGGAGAGGGAAGTTCAGATTGGTTAACAACAGTGCACAGTATGTCCTTCCACTTACATCAGTCATAGGGCTGTCAAACTTAAAAGACTTGATTTCATTTACTAGCTGTAAAACTATGAACAAAGAAATTTAGTGTTGAGTACGTTATAAACAGTATGTCCAGGCCAGCAGAAATAATGAAACATTGATAAATTCTATCAGCCTATGTGGTGTTACACCTCAAAGACAGCAACCACCATTTATTTTCCTGTCTTGGTTCCAGCTGGCAAGCTGTAGTATTGTTATATATTATTCTTATCATTATACCTCTCAGATACATCAGAAACTGATATTAATGCCACTCGAGCAGTCTTATAAGGGAAGTATGTGCAGTTTTCTTTCAAAGCCGTTGTTTTTCTAATTGCTTTGGCGCAATGCTGAAGTTTCTTGTAACAGTCCCATCCTGTGGCAGATGGCTTGCTGGTGTAAATTTGAGTGTTAATGTTGCTGAAGGGATGATTTGAAATCCACTTTCAGGAGATTCAGGTCTTTTGGAATGTAATGTTGTGTCAGTTGGTAAATGGTTACATTTGAGACCGGCCTGCTACCACCATCTCTGGGGTCTAGCTCCTCCAACACCTTGGTCACTAAACCAATTGACACTGCATCGTATCCCTGAAGAAGAATCTACATCAACACCACTGTGAGAAACTCTGGTGACCCATTGGATGGTTTTACTTTCTTCTTGGTTGAAATGTGGATTAAATTAAAAACAGTTTTTATCCCATGCTCTATGATTAATCAGTTAGTCTGGTTTTTCAGCATGTGCGTTCTGGGCAAACGACTCCTCAAAGATATAAGCGTGAGTGACTGCCACAAGAATTCCTCCGGTCCCCTGCATAAGATTTTTTGTGGAAATTCATCAACTTGTGATCCATACTATGAGGCAAACGAGATTTCCACTGTTCGTGGCATCAAGGGACTCTCCAGTGGAGTATTTCTTAGTGAGTGTATATTTGCAGAGCTGTGGGTTATGATTATTCAGTGAGCTTGTACATGTAAAGTTTACGTAAAAATTAAATAATCTGTGAACACTTTATCGTGCCAAATACAGTACAAGACAATCAAGGCAAGTGTTTGCTGTTAGACCAAAAGTAGCAGAACGTAATGACTGCATTTGAAGGACTGGTTTTATGACATCAGTATGTGAAAGATTAACATTGTGTGTGAAGTATGAATGACGCTTTCCACTACTGTGTCTTTAGAAGCAGTGTAATTTTGAATTTAATGTTAACAGAACTTAACTAAATTGCTGAATTAAATACATACATACAAATTAGTACACATTTTGTGGGTCAGAAATTTCATCAGAATGACAGTAGGGTGTGGAGTAAGTTATGAAAAATACAAAATATGCAGAAATAGTGTAACCAAAGGACCCACATCAGAATTATGCTTGATAAACAGTTATGATTTTACATTCAATTATTGGCAGCAGAATTAGGTCTAGGAAAATTTTAAAAAATCTGCAGTCAGAAATATCATACCACTGGATCCCCAATGGTACTATAAGAAACTTGTTGGCTTCTTTCTGACTGCTTCTGCCCTCCAGAATGTTAATAACAGTCTCCCAGAATACATGGTGTCACTGCAGGACGTTGTAATCTAAAAATTTGTTGATGACTTTATTGTTGAATTTCAGACAACATCGAAAACAGCTTCCTAGAAATAGGTCAGTTCATAGCACAGAGTAAAGATCCAGATGAAGTGGAGCCTCTAGATCGGCCAGTGTACAATCAGGTGTTTGCGGACATCACTACTTCCTTCACAATCCTCATTGGCATCTTCTTTCCATCAGTCACTGGTATTCAAATAAGTCTTGAAGAGTCACATTGCTATACAGTTTGTGAGAAATGAAGTTTCAGTTTGGGATGTTAGCTTTGTCATGTTGGTAGTTCTTGAAACACGTAACAATGCACTGTACATGTAGCATTGGAGTGTTTATGGAGTACAAGTAAATTTAACATTGTGTCATATCATGGAGCACTGTGTCATCTATTGGAGACAGATATTTGTACTCTTCCCTTTGTTACATAGGCAAAAAGTAGTATGACTTTAAACTTTAACAGCACATAATTTGGTTGTTACATGTGGGTTTGAGAACTGTGGCACTGTAGTATAACAGGCTAAAGGCTGGGCAACTGAGGAATCGTGGTTCAGTTGCAACCAGTGGCAACAGGTTTTTCATTATTCCAAAGTAGCTAGACTAGATCTGATACACATCAGTCTTCCTATTCTGTGGGCATGAAGCTAGTCGCACGCTGCCAAGGTTAAGAATGAAAGGCGCTATCCCTCATCTCCACCAGATGCCTTTAGGGTATGCACAGGATAGCTTTACCACCACTTGCGGGCTTGTGTCGCATCAGGTATAAGTGGTTGATCTGTGGCCATGAATTTGTTGTGTGTGGAGGTGAAGTTGTAACTGTCCACACTGTAAAGGCTTGTAGAGAGGGTGGAGGTATATCTCCCCTCATTTGTAACCACAGCACTAGATGGAGGTGAGTGGTTAATGTTACGCCCCGGCTGCTTTACCCCTGGGAAAGAGCTGCACTCTCCATTGAGTAATAGGCTGCTGGGTGGGCCCCAGAGGCGGTCTGGACATTTTGGAGGGGAGGCAAATTTCCTCTCCCTGAAGGGAATCGAAGCCCAGACCGTCCAGCCCGTGACCTAGTCGCTACACCAACTACATTATCCAGTCTACCTTTGTTGTGCATATGCTTCATGTTGGATGATGCCATCTCTTGATGAAATTATAGCATCAAATTTTAACCTTTTAAAGCCTAGCGGTAACTTTACATACCACCCGGTTTAACATTCAACAATTCTACATGGTGCTGACATTGCGTTTGTTTGTTTTGTACAGATCTCAGAACAAACAGAAACTTTTGCCTTATAGAACATTAAGAAACTGGTTTTTATAACCAAGGTGGAGAGTGTTTACAGCGCGGTACGCACTGAGTCCTTATATAAAACAGATACGCTTCGTCTTTAAAGGGTTAAAGTAGTTAGTGGATAATGACTTGTAAATAGTGTAGAGGACTTTGCTTATGGTAGAATTTGAGGTACTGCCTGAGCATTTGGCTGAAAGAAATTAAAAAATAATGATAGAGCTGAGTCTGCATGGCAGCCAACTTGTAGGTCAGTATTTGAAGGTAGCACCTTTTGAATAGGAAGCTAAATCATTGCCCATGTTACCATTACACTTGTTTTGTGGTTGTACAAGAACTGAGGTCCTTTTGTGTTTTATTCCAGGTATCATGGCTGGTTCCAACAGATCCGGTGACTTGGCAGATGCTCAGAAGTCAATTCCAATAGGCACAATATGTGCCATCCTAACCACTTCCACAGTGTACCTGTCTTCTGTATTACTGTTTGCAGGCACTGTGGACAACCTTCTGCTCAGAGACAAGTGAGTAGTCCCAGTTAATAGAATTTCCACCATCCTTATTGCATCACACACTTTATAGGACACAAATGAATTTAAGTTCTTTAAGTGTAGGAAGGGCCTTTTGGTTAACTCTCTAGGAAAGAGGCGCAGGTTAAAGACTTGGAACAATTTTTTGTTTCCTTCCTACATTTTGTAGCTGTGATGTCTGAAGTGCAGTCACTGACATTTTTCATGAATAGGATAAAAGAGGAGAAGTAAACACATGTAACTGTCTCTGAACCCAGTGGTTACACGAAAAATTGCTCCTTGCCTGGGCATTAGGCCGAATGTGTCTTACTTTCCTTTCTGTGAAATGACATTTGTTTGAGAATAAACTACTTCTTGACTGGTATCCTCTAATATATTTCCCACATTTTTGGCGTTATTTGTCTTAACATGAATAATGTAAAAGTATGTATAATAGGTGGGTAGGCAGGTAGATGTGAGTGAAATAGTAAGTTCACTAAACCAGTCAGGAAAGCCCTTTCTTTTCTGCAACTGAAAAAGTTTATTATTGTGTTCACAAAATGCTTATATTGGACTCTGTACTGAATCAGGTGAGTCCATCTGCATCTTCACACTCCGTCCTTAAAAATCTGTTTAGTCATATTCTCTTCTGATCTGTGCCTGAGTCTCCTAACTGGCCTCTTTCCATGAGGATTCCCAAACTAAAGTTTTATGCCTGTCTTATTTCCCATGCATATTCTGCTTGCCTGATCTGTCTTGTGCTATTTTCTTTAGTTATTAACATCATGAATTGAAGACCTCAAATTTTGAAACAGTTCACTGTATAATCTGCCCATCATTCTGTTACTGTGAATTTCGTACACCCAAATATTTTCACTACACTTTGTCCTCAGATTTTTCCTGCTTATAACTATCTGTAGATGTTCACACATGGTAATAGTACTAAAACTTGAAATTTGTACTGTGTTGAATATACATTCAGTATTACAGTCCTCTGGGATGTGACACCACATATTGTGGTACATGGGTACAAACATTTCAGAGGAACTGACTGTGTCTCTCCTTATTTGACATGTCGATACCTATCAACCAAACTATGTGATGTCACATTTCAGAACACCGTAATTATAGTTCATATTTAATTAACATGTAGTGCTTTAAAATAGTATAGAGACACAAACAGATTTTAATTATTTCAGGTTTGGTCAAAGTATTGGTGGGAGGCTTGTGGTGGCTAACATAGCGTGGCCTAACCAGTGGGTGATTTTGATAGGCTCATTCTTGTCTACACTTGGTGCGGGATTGCAGAGCTTGACTGGAGCCCCTAGACTCCTTCAGGCTATCGCCAAAGATGGCATCATTCCATTTCTGTCACCATTTGCAGTATCGTCTCGAAGAGGCGAGCCCACACGAGCTCTCATTCTCACAGTCCTTATTTGCCAGTGTGGCATACTGCTTGGCAATGTGGACTACCTTGCCCCCCTTTTGTCCATGTTTTTCTTGATGTGTTACGGCTTTGTGAACCTTGCCTGTGCACTCCAGACACTACTTCGGACGCCTAACTGGAGGCCTAGGTTCAAGTACTATCACTGGTAAGTCATGGATTTGTATTGCTGAAACTTGAATGACTGATGAACCCAGTTACTCTCAACCTGAGAACATTCCCAGGCTGTGCATACTGTCAGGAGTACAGTAGCCTGTGTACGTACTATGGCTTGTCATTTCTCTTGGGTGGCAGTACTTTTTGCTTCAAGCCACATTTCATTCCCCGGTTGTGGTTCATGGGAAATTTATTTGGTTGTGTAGAAAAGGGTATTTGTAATAATTTTAATGTACTGCCTGTCTTTGTATTTTTTGGTTTCCTTATTAATCACAAGTCCACTATCTACCAACATCTCTAGATCAGAAAGTAAAGAAATAGATTAATATGATGACATTCAACTCACGGTTTTGGTTTCGCATATAATTATTTTTTGTGGTAATCAGTTCAGTAATTTTTTGTAGTATCTGGCACATCTCTTCACCAGTATTGCCCATTGTGATATTTCACCCATTAGTTTAGGATCAAAGTATTTATATTGTTCATATAATTTTTGCTTTTGATAATCATTTTGTTCTTGCTGAAGTCTGAACTATCTAATTCTTTAATATGAAATTTTCTTAATCATAAATTATCTTCTACGTAATGGAGTACAGGCACTCCTTTACATAAAAATGAGGTACATACGTTGCACAGGTTTGACACCAAACATGTTGAAAAATAATTTTTGTGTTATTCATACCATGCATATTCTTGTAATTAATACTGTAACCAACTTACATGCTTAATAAAATACATTCAGAAGCATAAAGCTTCCATAAAACTCCTACATATTTTGGCACTAAGTTGCCATCACCAGGGAGTTATGCTGACAAAGGAGTACACACCGATCCAGATAGCAGTGTCGTGTAGTGTACATTGTCATTGTGTCGAGTTCAGTGTCTCAGTTTAAATGTCACTGTGTTTCAGAACTTCCCATGTTACCGAGCTTTTGTATTTTTAATGACATTTTATTTTATAGGCAAAAACATATTACATGTCCACAGATGTAATTTTTTCCATACATTTTGGACTTCAAACTCAATATTGATGTTAACCACAACAATTTTGTGTTAAACTTTTAGCAGGCTTTGAGCCAGTTAACAATATTTTTCCTCTTTCCAGGTCACTGTCCTTCATTGGTTTGTCCCTGTGTATTGCTGTTATGTTCATGACAAGTTGGTATTATGCCCTGCTAGCTATGGGCATGGCAGGCTGCATCTATAAATATATTGAATACAGAGGGTTAGTAATGTATTCACTTAAATATAAGGTTTTGTTTCTGTAGATGTTGAATACTTATTGAAGGTAAAGTAACGTTACAAGCTGATGGAGTTGTTGGACAGCAGTCACTGATGGTACCAAATGATACGAGATATACAAAAGAGAATACAGGAAAAGTAGGTAACACATGCAGAAGGAATGCTTGTGGAGGGATAAAAACGTCTCACCTTGGTGGAATTATCAATTGAGGGTGATACAGTAGTAAGTCACACGTGTTTTTTCTTTCCCAGCGTGTCCACACCAGCTCTGGGCCTCACCCAGCCCCATATATGATGGGCACCAGTTCAGATTTATTACTGTTCCTTTGCCAGGTTGTGAGATTTGTACCATGTCTGTTACTAGCATAATACACCCACTGCAAACAGTAATTTCTGTATACAGTAATGGCTGCTTGTTCATGTGTTCACACAGACGAAACACATCCAAACCTTTATAATTCTTCTGTCTCAAATTTCTTAAATTCTGAGTAGTGCGTTTTTGTGATATTCTCGATGTCCCCATTTCAGATCTTGTCCAAGATGCAAGATAAGCATAAAATTTCTTTGTGACTTTTTTTGGTCTCTTCTTGCAAATGTCTGGATAATACTACAGCTTTGCATTAATTGAAATTCTAATATACTGTGACTCATGACAGTCTTCTTATTGCATTGCATTTGCAGATAAATCAGCATTGTTGAGTCAATTCAAGACACGTGAGTAGGTTTAGATTCTGCAATTATATGAAACTGCCTGATGAAATTATTTTGTCTGTGCAGAGCAGAGAAGGAGTGGGGAGATGGTATCAGAGGTCTGGCCCTGTCAGCAGCACGCTACAGTCTGTTACGTCTGGAGGAAGGTCCCCCACACACCAAGAACTGGCGTCCACAGATTCTCATCCTTGCAAAGCTAACAGTGGACATGTTGCCAAAGTACCGCAAATTGTTTGCATTTGCTGCTCAGCTGAAGGCTGGTAAGGTCAATGTTGGACCCACTTCACATATCACTTCATTACCCTTACATACAGTGTCCCTCAGCACATTGCGTTTCCAGCATGGTAGAGTTCATTTGCTATGTCTTGGTTGTGCGTAAATTTAAAATTCCATTTGCACATATGATGGAGATAGTGGCAATACTGAAGAGCTCTAATCTGTCTGTACCCAGTGACTTCCATGTTCATAATATGAAAGGTAGGACATGTGCCATGTCATGTCACGCATTGGTGTTGCGTTTTGAACTTCAGTTTTGACGACATGCAGCATATGCAAGTGTTCGTGAAATATAACAAAAAAAAATTTTGTTTCCAGGCAAGGGCCTTACTGTGTGTGTGTCTGTGATCAGAGGCGACTACACTCGTGGAGTTGGAGAAGCAATGGCTGCTAAACAGAGCCTGCGACGCACCATGGATGAGGAAAGGGTGAAGGGATTTGTAGATGTCCTGGTGGCACGTAATGTAACTGATGGATTAAGTCACTTGTACGTATCTTCTTAGTGTCTGTTAAACCTTCAGTGATGCCAGGGTTTAAATTCAAGCTACTGCTCAGGACAGAGGAGTTTCATATTTAAGGTCCCTAAAATGCATTCACGCTGTATTATACACAGAGGCTGGCAATGAAAGGTTAAGTAAGGAAAAGCTTTTATGTATAAGGAAGTAAATACACAGAACAGCCAGGATATATATTCAGTTAGTGACTAGGTTACAAGCTGAATAACCATGGAATCATGGTTCAATTGCTGGAAGAGACAAGAGATATTTTTCTTCTCTGAAGTGTTCTGACTGACCATGGGACCCACCCAGCCTCCTTCTTATTAGGTACTAGAGATTCTTCCTTGGGGTTAAAATGGCCCAGACATCAAAGTCACCACAGACCTCCATTTCTTGCTGTAGTTAAAGATCAGTGACGCTAGACTTCCACTCTCCAATATGCCTTTATGGCATGCACAAGGATGACGTTACTCTATTCTGCTTTACTTCACTTGCCCCTCAACAGATAGACTGGTATAAAGATTTAGCTCGTTTTGTAGTAGTACAGTGAAACCCTGTTAAGAAAATTTTGAAAATTCCAAGAAAATCCTACTTCTTACGCGGGAAATTTCTTAAAAGGGTAATTTTAATGAAATGGGAGAATTTTGGTGCTTTTTTATCCTGACTTCTTAGGCGGGAAATTTTCTTAGCCGGGTTTTTCTTAAGCGAGTTTCACTGTATCTCCTTGTGTGATCATCCACACTTGAATTAAGATCTTTTGTTCCAAAGACATGCTCTGTCTCCATCATCAAGAGCACTGTCTCAAAGTGATTGGCTTTCGCCTCATCCATAACGAGACTGTCACCGTGCCTATCAAAATAGAGGCTACGTAGCTCAATGTATTTGTTCAGATGCTCTGAGTGACTGCCTTGTGTGTTGGTACATTTTAAAAGGAACAGGAATCACTAGGAAATCAAGTGAGACAAGTAATATATTGTAGGAACACATTTATTTTAGAATCATCGGGTTTCAACATAAGAGCATCTGGATGTTAACAGAATGTTTAAATATTTGCTGAAAATTTGTAATAATATATCTTGTGTTTAGAATCCAAACGACAGGTCTGGGAGGCATGAAGCCGAACACTGTAATCCTTGGTTGGCCATATGGATGGCGGCAGTCAGAAGATGAGAAGACGTGGCAGGTGTTCCTACAGACTGTTCGCAATGTGGCTGCTGCCCGCATGGCGTTGCTGGTTCCCAAGGGTATAAACTTCTTCCCAGACAGCAGTGAGAAGGTGCAACTTCCTTGGCATTTAATTAGTAATAATTTACTCCATATGCCCTGTGTTTATAGATTTATCGCCAATATCACCATTATTATATCACCATTATCGTTCTTATGCTGTATTACCAGTATCACCATTATTACACAGCCTGACATATGATATAACCCATGTTAAGTGGGCATTTTGTCACCATGATATTGTGCATACTAAGATTCTGAATGAATGGAATGGACTTTAGATATGAAGGATACCCAGGAATATGCTAAATGATGAACATGATCAGTTGTGGATGGCTGACAAGGGTGGTTGTGCGGTTTAATAGTCAGATGTTTGGCTAACAACCCCTCATGGTAAAGAAACAAGCATATTATGAAATGTCACACATCTCCTCAGACTTAGACATGTTTTTCTTAACAGTGTTCAGTGCCACATTATTGTGTCTGTAGTAATGGGCTTTTGGTTCACACTGGAATCATATGTAGTGAGTGGATGAGTGAGTGAGCAAGTGTGTCCGGTTATGTGACTCAGCACTGTAGCTACACTGATAAGTAACATTGCAAAAAATTTATCATGAAAGTAAATTTTAAGTGGCAGCTGAAGAATGTCCATTCTGAATTTTTCTTATAGTTGGAAACACTGATTTCTGAGACTGAGGGTACTTGTTTGAGCTGTTTCAAGTAAAGACAGTTCTTTCACTTAAATTTCTTTATTTATTATTTAATTATTTCTTTCACTTAAATTTTTCGAATTTGAATAGGTTAGTGTAGGACAGTTAGTTGCTTGTCACTGCTTAATCCAGTAGCGTGATGCTTTACTTTACACCAATATTCTGTTTTCTTTGAATTATCTCATCCTATCCAAGAATTGCGTGTGAAATAAATTGTCAGGACACTGATATCTTCAGCTTATGTTTGAAACCTTTCTAATAATATACATTTTTATTTTTTGAAATGAGGAAATTGCTGTTCTCTTTTACTGTTTTACATTATAATTTATATTTTCCTTGGAAAATTTTCATAAATAACACGTACCATCAGGCAGTGGTAACAAATACTATGTGTCTCTGAAAGCAGGCTGTCTCACTTATGTTGTTGAAAGGCTTAATAATAAGTCTCAGTAACTGTACACTTTAGGAAGAATAGTTTTCACATTTGTGTTTTGTAACTTTGTCTCTAGGTCTCTTCACACAGCTAGTCAAGGAAATGCCCTGTATTTTGTGGAACAAAAACATTCATTGCTGTGTTCACTTACCCCTATCCTGAGGCAGATGACTCCAGCCTACTCTCCCATCCCATTTCTTTAAATTGTGAGCATACACCACACACAGGCAATCTGATTTATTTTCCTTTAATATTAAACCTAAGGTATAGTGACATATTTTAAAAATACATGTTATGGCCATTTCTGTTACATAGTAGAAAGACTGTGACATCCAAATGGTTTACCACTGTAATATAGTACAGTAGTCTATATATATTTGTGCAGGTGGTTGGGAACATTGACATCTGGTGGATTGTGCATGATGGTGGTTTACTGATGCTCCTTCCCTTCCTGCTGAAGCAGCACCGAACTTGGAAAAACTGCCGAATGCGCATATTCACAGTTGCGCAAATGGAGGATAACTCCATTCAGATGAAAAAGGACCTCAAAATGTTCCTCTATCACCTCAGGATAGAAGCAGAAGTAGAGGTTGTGGAAATGGTGAGCAGTTACATCTTACATAACCAGCAGTTACATTTCACATAAGTGACTGTTGCATCTTAAAAACTAGCATTTATATCTCTTGTGGCTAGCACTGTATGTTACAGCCACGTGTCATTTCCTGTAATCAAATACTGAATTAGTTGGCAATAAACTTGTTATGTGTGACAGCTGAACAGAAGGTGTACAATATTAAGTTAATGACAGTACATACTGAGAATAGCCTGCCCATGCTTAATTGTATTGTAATGAGGTTTTGCTTAACTTGAAATGGCTTCCCTGATAATAACAGACACATCTCAGGTTGGTAAGTATAAGATTTCATAACATTTAAGGCGAAGTTTATTTTAACTATAATGAAATTTTGTGTAATGGTGTATGTTGATGGTTTTGTGATCATGACACATGATTATAAGTATGGTGATGGTGTCATTGAATTACATATTCAGTGTTAATTGCCTCATACTAAATTTTATGTTCTGGAACTTGAATTTTTTGTAAGGAAAACAACTGACCAGGATGGATCTCATAGACACATTTCTGCAAATGCAGTATGTTAATTTATAGACTGATGCTCAGGCATGCGCCCAGAATTTTTCCTTGTTGGGAGAGGGATGCTGACCCTGATGCTATGTATAATTTATGTTTGATTTTAAAAATTATGTTGTAAAAATCATGTTGTAAGTATAACATAACATTGTCTGCAACTGCATTTACATACATGTAAATACAACATGTTCCTTGACTCAAGCACAGTGTTCTGTCTTCTTGTTTTTTTTTTATTTTATTAATTTATTTTCCAAAATTCTACTGTACTAGTCATAAGCCAATTTCAGTTGCTGATTTCAGCTGAAGGGTAAATCACGTACAGCTTTTGATATTATAATATCTACAAAATCTGTTGTTTTTTAATTTCCGGTTTGGGGGTTTGGGGGGGGGGGGTCTGCAGCCCAGCAGCCGCCCCCCCCCGTCTTGGTGCACTCTTGTTGGTGCTTGAGAATACGAAAACTGAGGTGTAATTTTTATGACGTACCATGACCACATAATTTCTTATTTCAGATGGATAGTGATATTTCGGCCTACACTTACGAACGCACACTAATGATGGAACAACGTAACCAGATGTTACGTGAATTACGACTCAACAAGAAGGAAAGCCTTGGAGTTGTAAGTATTGTACCTTATGATTTTGTTGATCATATTTAAGCAGAATTCGTGAGTCACATTGTCACAGTACTGCATGAATCTTAATCAGACACTTTGCTCCATTTAAAACAGTGTCTTAAATTTTGACATTAAAACTATTGCTGTCTCTGTAAAATAAGTGCTGGTCTGCCTTAGTCTTATAGCTACTTTTTATGTTTAAATATTCTCACACTTGCAAATAATTCTCAGAAGATTCAGCAAGTCTGTCAGCTAAAAATGTATGTTACTTGTAATATAATGCACATTTTACATTTACATGGTGGATTTACATGAACCTGATTTTTCAAGGTGGTGTGTGATGCAGACTGGAAAGAGCTTTGTTTCTTGTATATTTATGAGTATTGGCAGCTGATGACCACCTGAAGAAGTCTTGAGTCTTAGGAAAGTAGGTTGCAGAGATGCAAAATGCATTGAACTGATTAAGAAGGGGAACATTGACATGCGTTGGTGGTGTCATTAATAGACATTTGAATTATTTTTTAAAATAATTTTTTATGTTCAGCAGAATACGCTTGTAGTAATCTAAAAGGAGCTTGTACACAATGCAGAAAGATGTATTTAATTAATTTATATTATATTTTAAAGAGAAACATTCAAACAAAATTAAGTTTGGGAGGCAGTAAGGTAAGCGCTGCAAAAGAAAGGGAATTGTTAATCTTACTCCTTATGTAAGTCTCTGTATCAAAAATTGTGTATGAGTCAGTCATATCTTCATGATGTCATGCAAATATGATCACAAAATCAAAATGTAGTGAAGGGATGATTTTTACTGTAGATTCTTTCAGGCAGTGTACATTAGGCTGCTCTCACTGAACATTTTTAGTTTCTTGTTTCATAATTACAAAGCCCCAAAGATTGCAACAACTGTAGACTACTTTGGTCTTGTGCTTCTGTAAAACAGACAGACTAAATTAAATGAGCAAATAGATTAAGTTATAAATCTTACTGAAAATGACTGAATACCGTAATTGAATTAAGAATTTTAAGAAATATACAGTAAATATATAGCTGTGCTGGTGACCTTTACAGATGCGTGCACAGCGTGGGGCATGCTAAATGCACGCACTCACACATTCACCCACCCACCCACTCTCGCTCTCCCTCTCTCTCTGTCTCACACACACACACAATATGATAGATCAGTTTAAATGGTAACAAATTAAAATGTGCAACTAATCCAGTTGGATCTCAGTTCCAACGACTTTACTAGAAGAAAAAAACACTGATTTTACTACAGCATCAAAGTTGGCGGCATTTTTCACGTGGTCAAAATCAGTGAAATTTAATTATACCTTCATCCTAACTGAAGCCAAGTTAGAGTACATTCGTGCTTCTTCCTATTTCTCACAGGGTTAACACAGGCTCATTTTCTGTAGGTTTTCAGATTGTCATAACACTTGTTAAAATGGTGGCTTTCTTTTGGACCTTTCTACTGTGTAATGTGCTTTATTTGCTCCTACATTTTAGAGGAATGCTGTCTGCATCTTTAGGGTGAGCGAATTGGTTGATTTAGGGACTGAAATGATGGTATGGAAGAAAACGCGTCCAAGTTGTAGGAAATTTTGAAACAGAAAAAGCACACTACACATTGTAAAAATCCAAAAGATGACCATCATTAACTCATTTTCTGATTACTTTATTTGGCTCCTTACCACACAGTTTGGATTTGCTGTAACCTGACATTTGAACAAAGTAATGTAAATGCTGCCTTCTCAAGAAGGGGGGAATCTGGAATCTTATGGTCCCCAAGTAAGATACTGGCCTGTTGTTCAGCAAGTACTCTATTTATCCCCAGTTAGACCCGTGTGATGATTTTAATGCTCACAGATTGAAGCCTTCACCTTTGCCAAAGATAAAAGTTTAGGAATGTGAAGAATGTAAGGCCCCATGTATGCTTCAGAGCCCTTATGAACTACACAGCCCCTCAACTGGTTATCACTCTCATGATGGCCTTATCACTGGGGGTAACAGACTCTATCCTTTTTGTGCTCCAACTTCGTAAATGGAATATACACCCTTTACTGGGTGGTCAGAGGCCATAAAGTCAATGCTGACCATATCAGGAGGTAAAGCAAGCCAACCATGCACCATTCAGGAAGGACTCTCACCTGTGTAGTTAGTTGGCATGTTATGTTTTAGTAAACTGAGTGTGGCAAGTAAAATTCTGACCTTCAGGGTCAACATTAGCATTCACTGTGTGAAGTGAGTTGATACAGTGTACATGTAGTCTGCCATGTAAAATGTAAACATTGATGTGCTAGGGAATAGTCTGACCGGGTGATGTTGCAGTAACCATATGTATAATTGTGTGTGTTGGGTGAATAAGGAACCATGTGAAGCACATTACCATGTTCATACCAGGTAATGAATCATGAAATTAAGTATACACTGGAATGTTATTTTCTTCCCAGTGTGTGTACAGCAGGAAGCATTTGTAAATTCAAATACAGTGAAACCCTGTTAAAAAAATTTTGAAAATTCCAAGAAAATCCTACTTCTTAAGCGGGAAATTTCTTAAAAGGGTAATTTTAATGAAATGGGAGAATTTTGGTGCTTTTTTATCCTGACTTCTTAGGTGGGAAATTTTCTTAACAGGGTTTTTCTTAAGCGAGTTTCACTGTAATGTATATGCATGGTTTCAGTATAGTCTTCCATGATGTGATGCTGTAAAGTCAAGTTTACATGCACCATTGTACCATTTTGTACTTTGAAAATCAATGCAGCAGGTTTCTGTGACACCAGACAACATGGTGTCACATCCCATAAAACTATGACCTTAAGATTTACCGTCATATCCTCGTGTCTTGTACGTTTTCGGGTTTTAGCTTTGTTATGCTTTGTTACATATGGTTACTGTTTTTGACGCATGTAAACAGACAAAGAAAAACATTAGCATAATAAAATTTTCATATCACAGACATATATTCTTTGAAGCAGGTCATTTTGAAAATAAGATAAAATTGATTCAAACCATCTTCAGGACACATGCAAAATAGCTCCTTCTCTTTTAGGTTTTAACATGCGCTTCATATTATTGTGAATGTATGTGTATGTCTTTTTGTGACTAATTATGAAAAATCTGTTCCACAATTCACAGTTCTTACAGTCCACATTTTCTCTTTTCTCTCTTTTTTTTAATTTCTTCTTGGCTACAAAGGTGCAAACTCTAGTAGATTTCAACGATGTTCCATCGGAGGAGAAACTCCCTCTGGTTTGTGAAATATGCGTGTTTATTGCTTCCTTGTAGTGTTGCTTGACCTTCCCCCCCCCCGCTACGTGGTTATTTTAGGATGATGTACATGCATATGAAACCTTCAGTGTGTGGCCACTTTTACTGCACATACACAACATATCACAGATTACAACTTTCTTGTCAGTGCTGTGGCTTGGGTAAGTCCCATCATTGTGCAGGTAATTGTGCAGGAAGGAAATGCACTTTAGTGCATCACATGTATCAAGGTACTTTAAAAACCTTGTGGATTGCCAATAACTGGCACCATCCAAAGTGCATGCTACCTGCAGAACTTCTTGAAATAGTGTGAAAAGTGTTTTGGACTTCATTGTGTAACATTTAACTACAAAAGAAAAGCAGAACAGTGTATCTTCATACAGTACAGAAAATTTATTGAAAGCTGCACACTCTCTGATAAATACATAATTAGCAGAGGGTAAGGGACATATGTGAATATTTCTGAATTTTATTTCTTGAGAAACTGAAAGCAGAATTTTGTAGGTATGATCTTCAGTATCTGGGGGTCATAGAAATCAAAATCCATGACATTATGAAAACTGCAGGGAAACTTCAGGTAATTTTATGAAATATTGTTGAAAATTGTGTATTTTGTAGGACATGTCTTTAAACAGCTGCTGTAACATCACTGTAATTAAAAAATTTTATAGTCAAAATTTAAAATGTGCACAAATGCTAAAGTGCATTTTCTTCCAACATTACACCCAGCATGGTGATCAGTATTTACTGAGCTCAGTTGTCATTTAGATGGCTGTAGCCTTAGTATCTGCCTGGTGCGTGGGATGTGACGTTTATATCTGACATTAGAGAGTCAGCAAAACTATGTGTGTTTTAACAACAATGAATGAATTTTATAACTTAACAGAAGTTATGCTGACAGCCTGGACATTCATTTACTCTCTGGTGTAAAGTGTTATTCTGTGTTTAAAACATAAATAATGTGAACACAGTTTAAATTAGAGGCTACAGTGCATGTATGAAACCCTATCACTCTACAGCAGATGAAAAAAATTTTTATTCTGTCCACAGCGAAGACTTTGTAAGTACTTCCAAAGATATGCTGCTTGGTTTCAGATCATTGCATTCAAACACCTGTCATTAATTCTAATGAAAGTTATATAAATTTGTGATATGTTTGGTGTATGTCGTATGTTTTCTCCTTTAAAATATGAGCTATCCTAAAATAATTTGTTTTATTTGCTGCTGTTTTATAGTTGCAGTTTCTCTACCCCCTAATGTTATTTTCTGTCTAAAGCAGTCTACAATGCTGTAGTTTCTGCTGAATTCATTAGGGTTGCCTTTCAGTGTTGTTAACTTTACCAGGAGATTGTAAATACCATCTGTCATATTACTGAACAGGTCTGCTTAGAAGTGCATGTTAATGGGACACTGTGCCACTGAATAATCTCGTTACTTTCCCTTGAATACTGGTGATTGTATCCGCAGGAGGTAATTAGAATTCCTAGTGCATCTGCTGCTGATAATACATGCAGGTTTAAGAGTAAAGCTGGTCTTGTATTCTCATATTTAGGACACAAATATGTCACAAAGTTTCTCAACAGTATCCATTATTAAAAGTTGCAAGATGTGTCAGTAAAGTCTTCAGTTTAAGTATTCATAGTACTTAATTACTGATTTTGATGTTATGTGGTATCGAATAATTAGTACAGTTAAAGTTTTGGAATGCTGATACTGATAGTGTTTGGAAATACAGCTCTGAGGAGAATATTCATACCTGAAAAAAAGCAGAGTAACTTAACATATATTGTTTATATTCTTATCAAAATAGAACTTCCAGTTTTGTTTTATATACTGTATTCCATGAATACAGAAGCATTTGTGTAAATGGAAAAAGACTGACACAGTTCACACAGATTACATGAAAATGGAAAGTCCAAATGTTTTTCTATCACTGTAATTCACTTTCATTTTTCTCTACAAGATTACCCCCCCCCCCCCCCCCAAATACATGTCTCCTTAGCAAGTTACGTTCACATTGCTGTCAGAAACACCTGCAGGTCTTCACATAGTGTGTCTATTATTGTTATCTGGTAGTTTAATTCAGCAGAACAGATTTTAAGAGAAAAATTCTGTCCAATCACATTTAATGAAAATCTGTTTAGCAGTTCTCAACCCTTTACTTGAAGGTGGACCCAAAGACAGACAGAAAGAATAACAGACATGATGAAGTTAATAGGCATATATTTGTAACTTTTTCTAACAAATGTGCTGAAAAAGGAATAAGTTACTGTTAGGGGAACTATACAACTTTCATTCAAAGAAGTAAACTGTAACTTACTTTCACTACCATGTTTTAAGAAAAACTTAACTACAGCACATCCCACTGTGATAAAACAAAAAAGGGAAATTGGCTTTGTGAAGTTGACACTGTTGAAAGTACAATCCCAGAACACAACGTGTGTGTATCTTCAGTGCTGGATGCGCTGTGGCTTTCTTTTTTATTAGAAGTCGGAATATCTGTGGTTCATTTCCAAATGATGCATGAACAGGTGGCTTACAGAACTTTTGAGCTCCTTGAATTGTATACTGTACTGTATGCAGATGCTGGAGGGACTCGTGTGACCCATAGACCGAATAGTAACTCTAATGCTGCTGTTGAATAAGAATACACATTGAGTGCCCGTTCAGTTTGAAACACAGGGACATTGTATTGTAAATGTATTATGTCAGTTGTAAGTAAAATATTGCATAGTTAAGGTATATGTTGCTAATTTTAATCTATCAGTGAAAGTCAAACACCGCTCATTTCCAGACATATGTTTATATGAACATTTTTGTTTATTTTGATGTTAATAACTCACCTTTGAAGTTTGTCCAAGCATTTTATATACACTCTGTATGTGCAGTTTTAATAGGTATTCTGAAGGGATGTGAATGCACCTAAAATCATACTCCCTGCCAGGAATTTATCCCTGGTTGTGCAACTTTTGCTTTGACATGACATAGAAAGTAACAACCTGAGAATGAATACTTCTGTGTGGGTGTTCATGTTTTATTCAGTCAGCCCATAATTTACTTGTTGACATCTGTGTGTCTGCTGGACATACAAATGTATGTTAAGGTATCTGATGTGTATTTTTATTCATTGCTAATACTCGTAATTTTTCTGTGGCAATTGCAGTGTTCTTTGCTGACTATTCATAGCACGTTGAGGCTTTTCTCTCTACAGCTAACCCTGTCCTCATGTATGGGAACAGCAGAGCATGCCTGCACAACCATGCCTGCCTGGTTTTTGTAATTCTTCATTATTGTTTGAATGAGATGTCCCTACTCCCTCATACAGTGTGTAGCCATATTTGATGAAAATGACAAGATAAACAACTTGAAGCAAATGTCCTTTCTTTTCCACATTTTAATTTTATACCTTTTATCTTGATTTATTTAGGGACACATCATTGGGATATTAAATTTCTGATCTTCTGTTGGCCTTAATTGTCACATTAAATGCTGGAAATCATTGTCCGTTACAGGGAACGTTAAGTACCTTTACAAGCATGAAGTAATTAAACCATGAGAATTTCTTGCTTATCATTTTCATCAAATTAAAACATTAATTATATTTTTATTTATTAGTGATAATATAAAATAATTAGAAATGTATTGTAATTGTGTGTTTAACTTCTGGTTATTTAAATGCAGTTTCTGTTGCATTAAGATCCATATAAATTTTCTCTCGTGTACTGCAGCTTGAAATTTATCCAATTCATTGTGCTAAAGAGTTATTGCAAGGTCCAATAATAGCTTAACTTCAGCATTTTGCCTCAAAATATATGTAACTTTACTCCAAACTGTGTGCTGCAGTGCATGCTGTTGTGCATTGTTATCCATTTTATAAATTATTCTGACCCCTGTAAATGGGTATAAAACAGTACCATTTGTTATTTTGCGCCCATAGCCACACTAAGAAGGAATTGTGAAGTTTAACACATTTGTTGACTAAATATATAACCTTTATACTGCAACTCTCCACGTACATATTATGGATCTTCCGTACAAATTAACCCTTTAAAGACGAAGCGTATCTGTTTTATATAAGGACTCAGTGCGTACCGCGCTGTGAACACTCTCCACTTCAGTTGTAAAAACCCGTCTCTTAATGTTTTATAAGGCAAAAGTTGCTGTTTGTTCTGAGATCCGTACAAAACACATAAACGCAATGTGGGCACCACGTAGAATTTTTTAATGTTAAACCTGGTGGTACGTAAAGTTACCGCTAGGCTTTAAAAGGTTAACTTAAAATTCCTGCTTATGTTTTTGATAAATATGTATACTCTCCGTCTAGATCATTAGTGCAGGACAGCTGTCAGTTATCGTCTAAGCAGACCTCAAATGAAACTGAATTCCATCTGTCTTGCAAGACTTGTTTTATGGTAAAACTAAAACTAAAATTTTGTTTGTAAATATAAGTGTGGTTTGCAGATGGACAATTAACAGTGTACAGGGAATCAGTATATTTACACCCCTGTTCTAAATAGAAGCCAGACAATCTTAAGGCACCATGGATTTATCTTAAATGAAGTAGTTTTAAAAACAAAAATAATGATAACTTCTCCCATTAATTTGATCTATGTAAATAGATCATTTATTTCACTATTTTATGTTCATACCTGTTTTATTGAAGTTATGACTTGACACATTTTTGACTGAAGCAATTGATGCATTACAGTCAGATATAATATGTTGGCTTGTATATTGTATTGAAACTTAATTATCTCCCATTTCAATACTGTATGGCTTATGAGAGAGATCAGTAAGATTAACTTACTAAGCCACTGCAGCCCAAAATCTACTGTTTGATGTAGCATGTACGATAGAATAAATCCTATGTCTACATTTAGCTAAGTTGACTCATTTTGAACTGAGTCAGTGACATTACAGACCCATATTTATATGAACTTCATAAGTCAGTTTGTGCCTTTGGATTTATCCAAAGGGTTTGTGCATGTCTGAATATTAATGTTGTGGTCATACCACCATCATCATTTGAGTAGCTGCACCTCATTTATAGTGTTTTATACTGGAAGGTGAAAACTTCACTAAGGTAGGAAGCATCTCAAGTTTCATGACTCAAGGTATTTCAGGAGGTATTATAAACAGTGTCCATGTTGTACAATTTACAGATCTTTTGTCCTTTTTATTCTGTAAACTCATGACCTGGTGATGGCGGAAGATCACAAATGGCTCAGGCTCCTGATCTTGCTGTGACATCACATCAAGAATGCAGGTTATGTTTGTAGTATTATTAATAAATCCAGAACAGCATTTGAACTATGAAAACTTGGAATTAAAAAAACAAACGAGTTATCCTGTGTGAAGTTTAAGTTACTGTAGTTGAATTTAATGTCAACAGAACTATGCGTCATAAATTCTTCATTGAAATGGCTTTAGAGGTACAGGATGACATCACTGCTGCCGTCCTGTACCTCTTCATTTAGCAGGGGAACAGTCATTCAAATATCTAGTCCTGTCATTATAAAATTTTATTTTCCTTCTTCTGGTCGATTCTGTTACAGTGTGGAAATAGTATGCATTGGTGAGTAATAAATTGCGGTCTGTATTAATCCAGGGCTGTTAATATTGACACTGTGTCCCTCAGGTTCAAGCAATTGTGGATCACCATCACAATGTTGACGTGAAGACGGCAACAAAAGTTCGCTTCCAGGAACCAGGGAAAGAAGGTGTTACAGAAGAAGTAGAGGAATCAAATGAAGAGGAAACAAAAGAGGTAAAAGTGTTATATCTATATGTAGCACAGTGCTAGGAATAACATTGTTTTATGTCTTTATGTATAACATTACGTGAATTGACACTGGGAAGACAAGTTCTGATTTTTACGGCTTTTTAATTCTTCCTCTTCTTACCAGACTTAGAACCCAGGCCATGTCCATGTGGAATTTTTGGTGTGGGAACTCGCATAAAGACAGGTTTTCCTCCAAGCATGTAAGATTGTCACTGTCCATATCATTTCACCACTGCTCGACATTCAGATTCATTCCCCTGCCCTTCACACCTCACAGTCTAGCACAGTGTTTCCCAACCTTTTTCCGGTAGATGCACCCCTAAAATTATTTTTCCTATCACAAGGAAAATCTACCTGTGAAAACAAAAAAACACAGAGGCAGTTGGTAGTGCATGGAGATTAATCTGGTAGTGCCAATTGCCAGACAACATTCCTGTGATATTTTGAGGGATATTAGGAGATTTTTGTGGTATTTCAGAACTGTTACGTATTTATTCCATGATTTCTGACAGAACCCCTAATGATGTCCTATGCAACCCTGGTTCGGCAACACTGGTGTAGCTGCTGACAGCATTGTTACATAAAATGCTTAAACGAACAATTCCTAATCCTTATATTGTAATGAATGTTGGGCTCAGGATATCATCATATGTGTGTGTCTGCTCCCTGTAACAACTTTTAAAGAAGTTTATAGATTTTGAAGTTTTCACTGTTCTGTGACATTACACACCATTGGTTAGTAGTTACTGATATTTTAGTATAGGCTGTTAGTCCCATCTTCAAGGATGAAGCCCAAGAAGATGGACCAATATAATGTCAGCAACTAACTGCCAACCAATGCTGCGTGACATCCCAGAAAAGTGAAGACAAGAACTACTTCATGGCAGGAGCCTGAAATTGAAATCTTGATAGATTTTTATGAAACTTGGTATAAATATCATGATTTTTGAGACCACCTGACCTTTGTACTTTTAATTACCTCTCATAAAAACACCAACATGACTGCAAAATGAATTCTATAGTATTTTATGTTTGGTGAAAAGAAATGACAAACTACTGGTACTCAGTGCATTTTGTATCAAGACAGATGTTGCATATGTACAGACTTGGTATGAAATATTATGTAAGTGTAAACAGTGTAACTGTACTGGAGATCTTTGCTTTTCTGGGATGTTATGCAGCATACATTGGTAGCTAGTTACTGCTGTTTCGGGACATGTTGGTCCCATCTTCAAGGGTCAAGCAGTCCAAGAAGAATGTACTGTACTAGTCAGAAACAAACACAGAAATGGGTTACTGAATTGTATTACTATTGCTGTTCTGGCTAGTAGTACAGATGGAATCTTTGGAAAGAACTTAGGTGCCTCAAGTTATTTCCAGAAGTTGTTCTTTAATACTGAGACACTAAAGCATGTCGTTTCTTTATCCCAGAGTATTAATTAAGAAAACCATCTTATTAACTTGGATCATCTGTTGTTAAGTGCATTTCCCTTCCAAATCAAACATAAATTTCTGGTTTATTTCAGGTATACAGTCTTCAAATTTTACTCCATTTCACAACATAATGACAGATAAAATAGTAATGGGATGGGCCTATGTACACAAATGTTACAAAGTCACATGATATAATTTGTCTTTACTATATTACAATTTACGTATGTTGCCATACAGCAGTTTTCTTGTGTACAATTAACACTTGGTCACTTGTAACATAATAGAATACAGTCATAGTAAATGTCCGCTGCTGTGCTAGTTGTACTAAAATGTCACTCCTCTCAAAATGTTAAGATATAGTGTCTTTAAGTGGCCCAGGAGATGCTTGCAAGCTTATTGCTCTGACAACTCATTGGACATTAAGGTCCAGGTGTGTTTAGTTAGTACAGTGACCCACCCCCAAGGTGGAAGTGACCACACTGTGTTCGGCAAAACTGTGTTGTGCTAACTTCTTATGAGAGAAGTGGGGTTATGTGAAGGCAGACAGTTTGGCCCTTCCCTGGCCCCCCCCCCCCCCTTCCATCATTTGAAATACATGTTTAAGCTTGAAGATTGACACAGTGCTTGGGTAGCTGATGTGGTTAGCTTCTGCAGTTCGTGGCAACTGTGTCTGTCCACGTGTATTTAAGTTAGTCAGCACTTTGCACTTTCTTCCTCCAATAGCCTTAATTATTCTTAACCACATATCGTCAGTAACCCACCTGGCAGAACCACATTGGACCCATGGGTTACTCTACTGAATTACCAGCAGGACTGGCTACTTGTCTATTACAAGTATTAATGGCAAAGGACTATTCCTGTTACTAGAAATATTGTATTTTGTGATTGTAAGAGCTCCCAATGGTGTCATTGGAATTTTTCATTGACATAATCCTTCCGGTTGCACTATGGCTCTGGGGTCGACTCAACCTGTAACAGAAATAAGTATTAGGAATACTTCCTCGGGGGGTAAAGGCGGCCGGCGTATACGGCTGACAACCCTACCACCTTCATTTGCTGATTGTCTTGAAATCTGGGAGCCTCAACCTCCTGGAGCTCTCAGGGCCTGCCCAGGCCTGTAGTGACCCTTTTTTTTTTTACAAGCTACAGTTCCAACAGCGATTCTTGTCTTCTGGGATGTGACACTGTTGTTGGGTGAGTGGTTCCTTACATTTCAAAGGATCATAGTGCCTTCATGTTGAGCAGTTAAGCCTGGCCATTGAAGATGATAGCACTACATTCCTTCGAAGTATCAGAAGCCAATCACCTGATCCTCAGTTACACCACCATGTGAGTCTCAAACATCATACAGTTCCATTCATTTTAAACTTTATGTGACTGTGATTCCAGCAAGCAGAAGAGAATCCCATCATTTTGAAAGATGGTGATGGTGAAAGTGATGGCAACTCAGTTCACTCACAATCACAGAACCAAGATGACAACAAACCAGCAACTGATTCCAATTCCAAGGACACTCCCAATAAAACAGGCTCTGATAAATCCAAGAAGATGCCTAAAATAACACCGTAAGTCTCACCACTTAATCAAGGCCAGCCTAGCTTCCCTTCCAGATATTCAACAGTTGAAATAACTTGCCTCACACATTTGTCAACAAAATAACTTCCCTGAAAGATATTTAAATTGATAAATTGAAGGTAAGGAAGTCACTTATTTGAAGAGAGAGGAAAGGATGCAACATTGAGGATAGCATAAGATTTTTTGCTTCTTTATTTAATTAGGAGATTGCAGAATGTTTTCGTTTTTTATAAAGCAATGCATGAAGTGGCCAGTTTCAATCTCTGTGGATCCTTGTTCCAGTAAGTAAATGCTCCTTCCCTTCTGATAATAGCTGTTTGCTTACAGAGATGAAGGCACTGTTCGGCGAATGCACACGGCTGTGAAATTAAATGAGGTTATAGTAAACAAATCCCACGATGCTCAGCTTGTGATTCTGAACCTTCCTGGTCCTCCAAGAGATACTAAAATCGAGCGTGAGTCCAACTGTATCCTTTTTTTGCTTGTGTGTAAGTTCTTGTATCGTACATGGTTTTACATATTTTTAATATAAATCCCATCATTTTTTGGGAGGTTTATCTGTGTGTGCACGTTTATGTCTGTGACTACTTTGTGGATATCAGTGTAACAGTCTCCACTTCCTTCATCTCTTTTAATTCCAGTTATTTTCCCTAAGTACTTTATCTTAATGTACTTGCAATATAAATTCTTTCCTTAAGTAAAGTCTCAACAAAGAATTAGATTCCTTTACTGCATTTTCTCTCAGACATGGAATTCCTAGAGGTATTGACAGAAGGTTTGGAACGGGTGCTGATGGTACGAGGAGGAGGCCGAGAAGTAATAACCATCTACTCGTGAAGACGCTTCATAATTTCATTCCCCCACCCTCATCACTATGCATACCTCTACACATTGTGCGGCATCATGTTCACTCACACACGCATGACATAAACTTGTGCACTGCATGGAGTCTTCAAGTTTGCAGCATTTTACAGTTTTGAGGTCTTCACAGCAATGTAACTGACGGTTGTTTTTCTGGGATATGACAATGCTCCTGTGGGTGATCAGACCACCCACTGATGCAGCTCTGTTTACCTATTTTAAATTGTTTTATGGTAATCTACAAGGAGTACAAGTTTGTTTTATGCAAGTTATTGAAAATATTCATTTTATTTCTATACCTTTATACAGTGAGTAATCTTTGCAGTTATAGCTGTTTTACAAATAGGCCTACAGTGAAACTCGCTTAAAGTATGAAGCATTCCCGTCTAAAAAGTCTGAATAATTTAGTACTGAAACTTTCCCGTGTGATTAACACTTACGTTGCCCTCTTAATGCATTAATCGCTTAAAATAATTTCCCGCAAACAAAGTATTAAGATTTCACAATGCAAAGAATTTTTCGCCACTTATACATTAAAATCATCAAATTTTCCAGATCTCGAAGCGATCATTACCGCCCCGTCAGAAAATACCGCTCGCTTAGTCATCGCAGGTCGTTTCGACCACGGATTAGAAGTATCGATAAGCAACGCAATGTTAATCCGTGGAAACATGGGGCGGGAAATGACGTCAGATTCCGACTGTGTGGTCACGTGCGTATCGCGTCGTATGGCCCGTGCATAGGTGAAGGTCGCGAATTGGCGTGGATTTAATGGACTTGTTGTGGAGGTAACTGTTTTAATTTGATCGGTATGAAGTATTCTGGGTGCAGAATTCATATACTTTTCTGTGCTCGCTTCAAATTTAGTGTGCGTGTACAGTTTTCCTAATGTAGAACCATAAATTACTGAACCTGCGATCAGCAAGCTACTACAGAAAGAATAGGCACAAGAGGTAAGCTGCACACGTTCAAGAGAAACTGGATGTTATGAACTCAGTGGATGCTACCCTTTTTTTTTTTCCGGAAAGACTCATTTGAGAACTTCGCTTTTTTGTGTGAACTTAAAATACGAGACATGGTACTGGGTCTGCAAGTGAAAAGCTGAGGCGGAAAAAGGCAAAAACAGCAAAGTATTGTACAGTAGGATTGGTTTGTAAAAAATATCGCGTTCTAGAATGTGCCAAAATCGCTAAAGAAGGTGAGACGTGAGATTGGTGTGATAGTAAAAAGAAATCAGGTGGTGCACAATTTGTATAGAATAATATTCTAGTAAAGGGAATTCCAGTTCAGATAAGGAACCGCAATGTGACCTTCTTTCAGGCTTACTCATTGAAGATGTTTAACCGCTTAATAGGCCAAATTTGTTCAGTTTTTCGGGAAATGCCTTAAGAGAGTTTCACCGTGTGTGGGAATAACGTAACTTGGTCAAAGCTACGGGGTACAAGAAAAAAGCAAATTTTGTAAATTTTCGTATGGGAGCAATTTACACCAGTAGTGCTGAAAATAGATGAGACTTCATCTCCACAAGTTTATTAATGGTGACAGAAAGGGGACTTTTTAAAATAAGGATTGAAAAAAGAAAATAATATTATGAAAAAGTGAGGGAATATTTTGTCGTCAGATGTAAGTGTGGTGGTGGCCGCACATTACAATCATCAAACGATCTCTTAAAAACCTCATAGTTTCACGAGCATCTCATTACCTCCTTCCATCTCTTCTGTCTCATAGAAAGGAACAGAAAAACAGCTCACTTTTTCTACACTGTGTACATTCATCATAAAGTTCATTCATGTTTATAAATAGTAACTGTTGTCGTGTGTCTCGTGTGATAGAATGTAGACTACATACATCCATTTCTCAGCAGCTTTGTTACAGAGCAGGCAAATAGGATTTAAAAAATGCAGTCTTTAACAGTAGTGTTTTACAAGTAATGAACATATTTCAGTCCTCAGTGGAACCATTCTGTTTGCTGGATTCATAAGGAAATAGTGTATACACAATTGGATGATGGAGTTGGACAGAGTTATAAACATATTAAAATATTTTAAAGAAGTGCACATTCAAATATTAAGAATAAATAAACTCTTATTCACAATGGTAACATGGATATAAGACATAAATAGCATTGAGGTGGCCATGATTCAGTAACATTGCTGCCTTGTATATGGTGATAAATGTAAGAAACGATTCGTGCTGATGGCGCAGTAGCGTTTATATGGGTGTAAGAAAGTGGGTCGACCTCTTGTACTTGTTTTTAGTTAGCTAAATGGCACTAATACACTGTCAGAGAGATGATAATAGACTTAATGATTCTTTCTGATAAGGCAAGATTTGTAAGTTACGAAAGGTTACACACACATACGAGGACCTCAGAATCAAACTGATACAAGGCACAAAACACTGATTTTGATGGAAAAAAAAAAAGGTTTTAATGCCGAAATTAAAATAATGATCTACGAGAACTAGGAAATAATATTTCAGTGTTGCAGCATATAACCTCTGTTAACATAATGTGTTACATCTGTGCTGTAAAGTATTTAATAAAACACTAGTTCCTAGAATCTCTGGTAGTAAATATGTATGACATAATTTGTAAGATATTTTCACAGTTGTAATATTATTTGCTTTTAGTGCATGAGTAAATGTCACATAAAGATATGATAGTGACGCATGTAATAGTCACACATATAAAACACTTTATGCACTCTTAATAATTTTTCAATATTTATACCCATTTCTGAGGAGGGTGTCCCACTTCTTGTTTTGTCATTAATCTGGAAGATACACATAGTGATACCAAATGGAAGTTTAATATAAGTCACTCTCTCTTATTTTAATAGCCCCCATCTGAATGAGGTTGTCATACTTGACATCAGCAGTTTAACTTGTTCTGCCATTGTCCCCTTTAATGTGTTGTGGTCATTCTCACTGTTTGACTCTTGTCCTTAAAGTCATCAATGAACCAATTAGATGTATAAAAAGGACCATCAGTCACAGCCATGGTGTTTGACAGTATTTTATTGTTATTCATGCTACATGTTTTGACTCATATAAAAGCCATTATCAGGCACCAGTTTAAAAACTTGGAAGAGAAAAGTACTTGTAAACAAAAGGTTATTAATAGAAATGTAAATATTTGAGATTTCAGTTTTACACGACAGTATTTCTTATATTCATGTAGCTGAAACCTTATGTAATACTTAATTAGATGATTGGCCATGGGGCCCACCTAGCTTCCTGGACAGTGGGTACCAGGTTTCTTTCCCAGGGGTACAGCACCTGGCATGTGGCATTGACCACTGACCCCCATCTAGTGCAAAGGTTAAGGAAAGAGCAGGGCTATAACTTACTCCCCCTCTGGGCCAACATGGCCTGTTCCAGGGTGAACTTTACCTTTTATTTAATTAGATATTAAAATAATGTGTTAAAATGCATAATGTAATAGATGTAGTACAAAAGTACGCTTGTACTGATTTTCTGTAGATGAAGAGTGCTATTATAGAATGGAAAATTGCATTTATGTTTTTTTAAAAAAAGATCAGTTTTATCGCTTTGCTTCTGAGCTCCTCATTCACACTGGCAAATGATGACAACTTGGCAAACAGAAGACTGCATTATTAAAAGCTGGTAAAGAAATTTGTCTTATATCTATTTTTTAATTGTGAATGAGATGTAATGAAAATGTCGGTTAGTAAATAGGTTTAGCATGTAAAGTGTTAATGTACAGTATAATACATAATGTAACCTTTAATTACTGAATTCTTAAGTCCCATTTACAGGTCATAGTGACAGAACCAAATGATGAGTAACTGTGATTCATCAGAACCATTACATCGTCAAGAAAACTATGAGGTTTGCTGTTCAATATACATTAATCTCTGTACAGTAGAATCTTGCAATGTTAAAGCTGGTTGCATTGTGGTATGAGTTGTGCTGAATCAAGAAAGAGGCATTATGTACAAAGGAGAGGATTGTGATAAGGTTCAAATTTTAAGAAAAATCACAGCAGCATTATTTTGAAGGTTTCCAGAAGTGAAGTTTCAAAATACTCTTTAACATCACAATATTGAGTGGCAGACATGTGATATCGTGGCCTAGTCAATATCATTTTTCAGTGTAATATCAAATATTTTCACTAAATATTTGTAGCTTGGCAGTCATAATGAAGATGTTTACAAAATTCCAGCTGGATGTAGTCAAGTTTTAATTAACGGTCGTGTTCCGGGGTGCTTGGTTATCTATACTTGACCCTTCTGTCTTTGATATGAACAGAATTAAGTTCTTGCTGTAGTAAAACAGTTCTTATTTTATAATACAAGCAGAACTCATAGCATCAAGGAAGCATATTTAATATGTTATGTCAGAAAATATATTTGTAACGTTATGGACATAAATATCAAGCTCTTAAGATTAATATTTGAAAGGTAACGATATTGAATGGCAAACACATTGACTTAAAACAGGAGAATTAGATTACATACGTAGTATGAAGATGTTAGTAAATGAGTTATACATAAGATGTAGATAAGTGGCATATGCATTAATATGTGTGTGTGGTGCGCGCTCATGTGCATGTGTGCAGGCGCTGCATATAATATTTGTGTATTCAGTGTTGTCGTATAAGAGCAGCCTTGTGACATTTGTGTGCTTTTGTTTATAATTTGAAATCCTTCCTTGGATATTAAACAAGAAGAGAATAAGCATTTCTGAGGTGCTTAACACTCTTAGTAATCAGTTTTAATGTAAATACCGTAGAATTGGTCTTATAGTTTTAGTAACAGAAAAAAATTATGCACATTTTTTATGTTTTCTTTTTAAATGTTTTCATGTGAAGGGGTGAACCCTGACAATGCATGTCAATTGAAGCAGCTAGTTCCTACTATGATAAAGTGTGGAGCAAAATTCATACGAGCAACAGGTAAAACATTCTTTTAAAAGAATGATAGGCATTCACAAGGGATACCAGAGGTGTTCAGGACAATTCAGTTGTCAGTTTGTGTGCTGACTGTAACTTTCTTCTGAGGACAAGAGCCTTTCCTTGAAATGAAAATTGATGCATTGTGTAGAATTCCACGTTTTATGTAATAAACAATAGCAAATATAAAGAATAGTGAATTGTATTCAGTAATGTATTACATGAGGACACATGTACTTAGCATTCAGAAAGCATATGTGCTCAAGTGCCATTTGTTCAGACATCACCACAGTATGGTAATCAAAAATTCCTTGTTTTTATAAAATTATCAAAGGTGGGGTAGTTACGTTTGTTGCGCCACTGGACACTTTGTGTTCCTCTTGAATTTTACAGGTTGGTTTCACCTTCCTTTAGGACGTCTTTTGGTTAGTCATAGTCATAAACATTTTTTAATTAAATATGCATGCTTCTTAACATGTTCTCAATACATATGCCTTTGTATTGTGTCTCCCTGAGGATGGTGATTTGTCACTGAAACATGTAGGTAAGCTCATGTGTACAGATGATTTATGATTTTTTATAAATTGTATACATTTTTGGTGTATATGGATGATTACAGTCACAATGCATGGAACGATTAACATTAAACTTTAACACCTTTAATGCTCTTTTTTTATTTTTGATGTATTAGTGTAATTACATTATATTTTTACATGACTAGTTAACAGAATTGAGCTAGTATAGAAAGAAATCAAGTATTGAATTGGATTATAAAAGTATGTAATATAATATATGGAGTAATAATATTAAAATTATATATGAATCTTGTGGGCCAGGATAGCTCAGTCGATATAGCAACTTACTAGGGCCTGGATGTTCCGGGAATCGAATCCTGATGGGGCGAGATTTTCCGCACCCGTCCATACCAGCCCTAGGGCCCACCCAGCCTGCTGTACAGTGGGTACCAGGTCCGTCCTGGGAGTAAAGCGGCCAGGGTGTGGCGTTGACCACCCACCCGCATGTAACACTGAGGTTAAAGAAAGAGTAGGGCTATACCTCTACTCCCTCTGTGGACCTTAGTGGCCTGTTCTAGGGTGAACTTTACCTTTTTACAGAGAGTCTTACTTTATAGCTGAGTTGTCTGTAAACTTACAAGGTTTTCATATCCAAAATATGCATACCTTGATATATACATATATATAAAGCCTCTGTGAATGCCTATATGCCATTGAAGCTTTGGAATTGAAAGAGACATTTGATTTGCTGTCTTATAATATTGTTCTAGGACTTGCTGTGTATCAGAAGTTACTCTGATTCACAGGAAATCAGCCATTTGTGTTTCCAGCTGCCAGTTCTCATACTTCAACCTCCACCTTATAACAGATTTGACTTAATGGAAATTTTATTATGTAAATTACTCCAATACATTTGAGTGATTAGTGTGTAGGATAGCTTTATGAAAATGGTTCTCAAAATGATTGAGAGTAATCTCTTGGTATGTTTTGTTTATCCAGGGTCCCCAATGAGTCATTTCTAGATAAGTAACAGAGAGTTCAACATTAACATAAGACGTTTAATTCATAATTGAAATGAAATTTGGTATAATGGTGACTTAATGATTTTTGTGCATGTTTGCTAAATTGCGAAAGGCGACTGTTAACTTCATCATATCTGTCTGTCTGTCTGCATGAAACCACTCAGCTCCCACTGGACATATTTTCAGGAGATCCAATATTTGATGCTTTTTGAAAATCTGTTGAGAAAACTGAAGTTTTATTAAAATCTGACAAGAAAGACAGGTACTTTACTTAAAGTTGTATGTACACGTATGATAATATCTCGCCGAACTCTTCTCAGAATGAGAAATGTTTCAGGAAAAAGGTGTAGAGCAAATCAAAGCACATATCCTATGTTCAGTAACTTTTTTCCAAAAATTATGCCGTTTATGAGAGAATGTCGAAAAAAATGGTACAGCAAGTGCAGAAAAGATGTGTTTTGCATACCGGATAACTAAGGCACGCATGCTGACACACACTCATAATATTTAATACTTATTGCTTTTCCACAGGAACTGTGATTACATGAACTCGTGTCAGTGTTGTATTATATGCACATTGCCTGTCTTGGTCAAATCTGTTAAATAGTGAAGCAGGAATTAAACATGAAGCTGTAACCCTGCAGCCAAAATAAAAACAGGGTAACTTGCTGCTCTCCTTGTACTATATTAATTATGGGCTCTGAAGGCATGTTGCACTGGATAATATGAAGAGTTAAAAAGTGATAATCAAAAACCAAATTTTGAAATCCCCCTTTAAATTTAGCTTTCTTGCCAGCCTTGTACAGTAAATGATAACTCTTTGATAAATAGTCTGGTGGGAAAAATATGTTACCACAGCTGGTTTCTAAAGTCATTGTTCATACAAATTTCAAAGAATAAATTTTAACAGTGGTATTGCTTTAATGTAATTTTAACATTTTTAAAGGACTCCGTGAAATTATAAAATTAGGTATGCTTTGTTCTAGTGAAAAATAAAATTGGCAAAATTTAACATTTTGTTAAAAAAATACTTTTATACCAGGTTAAGTGAGGTGGTAAATTCATGTGTCATTTGTATTTGTTTTGCAAGTTGCAACATTTGACAAAGAGGTACTACAGAGAACAGTGTGGGGAATGTAAAACCCCAAAGTAAGAAATTTGAGAACCATTATCCTGTCTATTATTATTGTTGTTGTTGTTGTTGTTGTTGTTGTTCAGGGGTACTTAACAGTGTCACATATTATCTGCTTAAAAGTTGTGAATGTTGAAACATGCCCTGAGATGTTCATTATATGCATGTTTTTATATTTTTTGTGTAATTACAAAATTGAATAGGGGCATGCAAGTACCATTGTAATTGATTTAGTTTTTGTTTCTAAAAACTGTCAGTAGTGTGAAATATATTTAGTCACAGCCATCATCAGAATATTCAGACACATACCTTGATGGTGTTATAGATTTTTCTCTCTTGATCAGAACATTGCTGTGTATTATATGGCTATGGTACAAAATGTGACTGTGTAAAATAGTTACCAGTAGTACCCAGTTATAACTGACATAAATCACATATTTAACTTCTTACTAAGATGTTAAAACTGAAGAGACCTTTATAAAAGATTACTTATTTATGAAAATTATTATAGAAAATGACAAGTGTTTGCAATTTGAAGATGTGGATATTTTTTTGTCCGAAATTTTATATGTTTTTTCATGAATGTTTCACAGACAGGTAACTGTTGACAGTTATAGCTATTTCTCTTACAAAATATGATACACACTTGCTCATATTTGTAATAAGAGCGTGTGGCATGTTCAGCAGAAGTATTAAGACATAGGGACAGTAAATGAATGCTTGTGTGTACTAAATAGATTGCAAGACACATGGATGAAACATCGAAGAGCATAGAATAAAGCACACATTAGCCCTATAACTCTCAAAACATGTAGAAATTTCATTATACATAATCACTTACATGTCACTGAGATATTCTTATGCTAAATGCCAGTGACTAACAGCATTTTGATGTGACTGTATATTCATTAATTAGTTAATGGTTGTCATGGCACCTTGTGTTTCCAAGAATAATTATTTTTAGGCTGATGCCAGTAGCTGTGCAGCCTAAGGCATAGATCCGGTGTCTACTCAGTCGCTGGGATTGTGGGTTCGAATCCCATTGATGGCATGGATGTCCATCCCTTTTTTGTTGTGTGTTGTGTAGGTTATGGCCTCTGCTGTGTGTGTGTGTGTGTGTGTGTGTGTGTGTGTGTGTGTGTGTGTGTGTGTGTTTGTGTTTGTGTAATTGTGTGTGTGTGTGTGTGTGTGTGTTTGTGTGTTTGTGTGTTTGTGTAATTGTGTGTGTGTGTGTGTGTAATTGTGTGTGATTTATAAACCTCAACAACGAGGGAGCATAGGCCCAAGTTGGGCTGTTGTGCCACAGGAAAAAAATGTTATTGTCTGTTTTTTCTGTTTTTAAAATCCCAGCTAAGTAGTCATAGTACACAGAACTTCTTGCCTTTGGCAGCAGGCAGTATGAACACCAAAGTTCCTTGTTTTGGTGCCCCCCCCATTAAAGTGAATGGTTGGTGGACATTTCGTTTGCTTTGCCATTAGGTGGTGTAACATTTCATTTCATTTCATTGCTAATTAGAAGGTGCAGACTGGTCTACATGGACCGCATATATTGACAAGAAATTCTTCTAAATTTTTAGGGTGACTCCTAGTTAAAAGGAAAATTTTGTCAGTCCCAGCTGTATGTAAATGGGACATGTCACATACCACGTCACAGTTCATTTCAGTAGTCTGGGGTTTGAATCCAGTTAAGGGTGAGAGATTTCTCTTTTCTCCACAATGCACAGACCAGCTCTGGGGCCCACCCAGCCTCTTCAGGGGTACTAGGGTTCACCCCCCCCCCCCCCCCCCTCAAGGGTGAAACATCCAATGCCTGAAGTTAGCCACTCTGTACCATCCAGTGCCAAGGTTAAGAATCAGTGGGGGCATACCTCAGCTTCTGCTGTATGCCTTCATGGTGTCGACAGGGAAAACTTTACCTTACGTGTTACTACTTCAGTACAGGACATAGTTAAACTTTAAAATCCAAAATTGAGCATGAAATGCAGGCCACAAGAGCCAAAGGACAAGATGTCAACTGTGTGTAGTGACATTTCAGTGGGCTGTAACTGCTTGTGTGTACTGGTATGAAATTTTTACATGCCTTGAAAGTTTACGGGTACTCTGTGCAGAAGTTATGCTCTTCTGGAATATATGATGCCATGCAGTTTGATACCAGTGTACCAGGATGTATGGCATCACATTTCAGGACTTTCAAGTGTGGCATTTTGTGCTCATTCCAGGTTGTTTTAAAATGTACATTCTTAACATATGGTACTGCTACTTGCATAGCAAAATATTCTGTAGAGTATTGATTACAGTAATATCTGCTGATGGCATGTTTAGGGGACAGATGTGGCACAGTTTAAATATGTATGAAGTATTAACGTGCAGTATGGTATAAAGAAATTTACTTTGAATTCACTAAGAAATTAACACAGAGTGAATGCATTTTCAGAATTTTTGTTGGTTGAAGACTTGGACTATGATTATCTTTCCATTTCAAGTCATATGTCTTTTGAATAAATTCAGAGACATTTGACTTGTTGGTGTGTTGCAGTTACATGACCCATAGAGGATAAAGTAAAGTGTAACTTTAGGCTGTCGAGTTGACTAGTTTTGATATAAAACATCTAAAATTCATTGTTGGAATTTCATACATCAGATACATAGCCAAGACTTTCCTGGACTGTTTTAATGTGGGAAAAATTTTCTTACAAGGTAGTATGTACATAAATGAGTGAGGAGTTGGAAGTTTTTGTGAGGTCAACAGCCCACAGAGGCAGTGACATGAACCCTGGAAATGTTTTCTGTTATTATTAATTATTACACGGTCTATTAGTTCGACTAAGTGGTTAAATAAACCAAAAGGTAAGAATAAAGTAAATCCAGGTAAACACAACAACTGTTTATTCCAGTGTTAATTCAACATGTTTCGGCCTGATAGGCCATCACATTGACCAAGGTTATAATAATATGTACATGTTTATATGAAAATTGGTGATGCCAATTTGTAGCTCTCAATTTGCATATACGTACGTACATACTGTTATATCCTTGGGCAAGCTGCTAATGGCCCATCAGGCCGAAACATGTTGTTGAATTAACATGATTGTGTTTGACCGGATTTACTTTGATTCTTATTGTTGTTAACACAATGGGAATGAATCGTTTCAAAACCAAATATTACTAACTGACGTTGGGGAGAAGTGTTATTTTGTACCTTTAAATCACATGGTATTTTATTCAAGCTGTGACTACAATTATTGCAGTTCTTAAGCTTATAGGACCTGCGTATTAAGGCAGGATATTGACTAGAGTACGTATCAGTTTCATTTCATGTTGAGGCAGTAACTGTATTCCTCTCTGTAACCTGAAGACTGGCTGTGAAGCCTCCACACTGTGATGGAACAGGAGCTGTCTCTGTCAATGGAAAATGTAGCTACTTCCTCTGGACGTGACTCACCTGTGCTCTGTTCCTAAGGAGGGCTGACTGTAGGTGGCACATACTCCCATGTTAACTATTTCTGTGGTCAGAGTAGGTCCCTGTCGTCCAGGTCTGGCGGATGGTGATCCTTGTTACCCTATCCATATCACATGGCCGTCTCCAACTCTTTTTTCAACCCAGAAAGTGGAGACAGTTTTTTGCCCAACATGTTATTGCACACATACAAGACTACACGGTGTCACAGTCCTAAAGACAACAATCTGAACACTCAGGACCATAAAAACCTCAAATCATCTACTGAGTACTTTATGTGAAATGCGTTTTATATCAAGCAGGGAAAATTGTTTTAGCTGACATGCCAAAGTTGATGAAAGGAAGTTTCAAGAAGTCCTTTGGATACGAAGTCATTTTATCTGCATAGGTTAGACATATACTAAGTCATGGAATGTTACAATAATATTTTGTGATATTATGTAGTATTGTCACTGAATAGGGAGGAATTCTTGTAAAATAATATTCATCAACTAATGCAGCAAAATAGATACAATCTTTATTCTAAAAACCTCCAACATGTTTCGACCCTGCTGGGTCATCTTCAGGGAGAATAGTCTGTTACACTATTGGATGCACTTATACAGTTAAGTGAGAACGTGCCTTTGCTTTCATCCTCTGTTGTGAGATGTCTTGTACTGTATAAATGCATCCAACAGTGTGACAGACTATTCTCCCTGAAGAAGACCCAGCAGGGTCGAAACATGTAGGAGGTTTTTACAAATAAAGATTGTATGTATTTTGGTGCATTAATTGGTGAATATTATTTTACATGATACAGTGCATGGACATGGAACACATTAAAGGCAGGAATTCTTATTTTCTTGCATTATAGTTGTTTTCAAAACCAAATTGGCATATGTCCCAACAACTTGCCACTGCTGTCTTACTGAATGTGTATACCAGTATTCATTACACAGAGTATAAGCATTTAATTTGCACCAAAGAAATTACGTACTCTTTCATTTATCGATCAGTAACAAATATGTATACACAGAACATAAATCAGTTCTTAATATATTGTTTCCCCATGTGTCTTACCTGTTTTTTTCAGCAATTTTCATGTACTTTTTCTAACTCGGCAGTAAGTTGTTACACTGCAGTTATTTCCTACTTTAAATGTAATTTTTAATGACCATACTCTTTTTATGTTCATTTTTCAGCAAATTTTTTCATAATCATGTGAAAGAAGTGTTAGTACATGTTTTAGCGCAAGGTTACACCATAATATAGTTCAGTCACTTAACACCTACCAGCCTTACATGTTTGTGTAATGCAGTTTTATGAATCAGTTGGAGTACATCAGGTGCCTTTTTCGTTTTTTCAGTTCTGGATTTAGATCAGGTGTGTCAAAATCCAGTAAAATATTCCCACACACCTAATTGTCCATGATTTTAAATTATTGGTACTGTAAATACTTTATTTGCCTGAACTGGCTGAAGGAAACCTTGTATCTATGGAATACAAGCTGTGCACATTAGCACATATAGTTATAGTTGGTTCTGATATCAAAGTGTCATTCTAACCTCTGCCACACAGTAAGTGTAACTGATGTATTATCATATCATCAGGTTGGCTGTCATTAGTTGCCGATTTGCACTTTCCAAGTCACCTCTTTGGTGTGTTTCTGAGATGTCTCTTGTTTTCGTGGAGTTGATCGAGTAACTTAAACATGCAACTGGCAGCTCATTGTTCATACCGTAAACGCGTAAAGTCCCCTACCTTTTCTGTTGAAAACCAGACAGTTAGGATAAATAATTTAGAACAAAAATAGAGGTATATCTATTAATGAAACTTGGATTGGATTGTACATGAGAACTGCTCATATTTTGCACAGCACAAACCATTCAGCTCCATTTTATAGCATTTGGGGAGCTGGTAATGTAACTTCCACATGCAACTTTACATAAAAAACTTCATAGACACAAACTCCTTAACATAGTTTTTTCCAACCTATTCGTCTTATGCTCTGCGACATTACAATTTGAGAACTTTACTGCAGGATAAGAGAATAAATAGCACACAAAAATCAAACGCAATCTTCAGTATGGGTGCATTTCATTCTTATTTCATGTACTGAATTTACAGTGACTTTCCCTTCTTCTGTTTCCTTCATGCTGAATCTTCATCATCTTTGGCCGTGTTTTAAATTTATGGAGTTAATCACTACAGGCACATATTTGTGTGTGTTCACACATAAAAAAATATTTATAGTTACTATTGTCTTTTCTCAATTGTGTCAAGACTGTTCAGAATGCTGCATTTTACAAGCATATCCTAAGTTCAAACTCACTGTCCTCAAAAACTAGGCGCTGTGCTGCTTCATGTATGTGATAGTTAAAATTCCTCAGCCTTTCAAAGTAGTAAATGTTAGCCAAATACTATGAATACCATAATAAATTCGTGATCATTCATTGTAATCAAAGTTTAACATTTTCTGTACCAAAGGCATGCTTTTTGTGGTCTCAGTTTTGACTTGTAAAATCTTACTAGTGTCACAATATAAATAATTTTGTGATCCCAAGAAAACTTTACATCGGGAGTCATCAGTTGACTGTTGTAACACAAGAAGATTTTGACAGAGCTTGTGTGTAGAAGTCATCATCACACACAAATTTTCACCATCCTGTAAATAGCAGTTCCTGGTGAACATTATTGTAAATAGTTAATGTTACAAAGAAAAATATTTCTGTCTCCATATTTGTTACATTTGTGATAAATTCTTTATTCAGTTTCTATATTTTTGAGCTTAGATTCACAGACAATCTATTGTTTGTGTCACATTGTAATGGTCATCTGTGAAATAAGGGTGCCAGTTAACCAAGGTGATCGAGAAATTACCTTTACTTGTCAGCATGTGAACATCTCTGTTCTTAATTTGGAGATGCTGTTGTATTTTTTTGCAGTCATTTTCAGTGTGTGTGTCGAACACACAGTGAGATTCATCCGTGTGTTTCATCTGGCATACATTTTAATTCCAATCTCACCAGTAATGTGTTGATCAAATTAGAGTGTAGAGTCAAGTCTTTGGTGAATACACCAGTTATTTTCTTTAAAAAATGCTGTATGTGTTAGAATTTAGTTCTACAAAATTAGAAGAGTAGGGTTCTGATAATATTGGAGCCAATTGTTTTGATATTTTCAGTGCTGGAAGTTCCTAAAAGGGCTCAGAAAAATGAAACTGAACTTGTATAAAGGTGATTTTATATTGTTTTCACTGTGCATTTTTAGTGCATAAAAACAAACACCAACAAATGCATAATATATGTGTGTGTGTGTGTGTGTGTGTGTGTGAAAAAACACTTTCACATTATACCTTATTACCCGACACGTTTCGATGTTTTCACATCATCATCAGGGGTATTTTTTATAGGAATCATATGTTGCACTGTATGGTATAAAGGTGCTTTGTACTGCTGGGTAATTTGAGGGTACTTACCCAATTCAGTACCGTTGTAAAGCATACACAAGTGAATTTTTGTTGTTGATAGGCAATCAGTATTGCATAACAAAACTTGGGGCTGCACACATCTGTATCTGGCAAGGAATTTGGCTAACACGTCCATATTTCAAGAGTACAAGTTGAAAGGTTAGGTCTACAATAGTCAAGACATAAAAAGCTGATGGTTGAAAATCACCATGCTAGTTCATTACTAACATTTCCTGAAGAAAATGGGGCTTATATGCTTAGGGACCCCATTTTTTGGAAACCAAAAACTGGAGACACTTAATCCTAAGTGTCACATTGCACAGTCAGAACCCTCTACAACTGGTGTCCAAGTTATGCAAATAGAAATTCACATGACTGATAAAAGTGACAACCAGGTGGGTTGGCGGCAATCCATAAGTTCAGCATATCCTCCATTGACCATGTACTGTACTGTTTTAATAGTGCCTGTCCCAAAGTTAGAATCCATAATTTCCAAATTATGATTTATTAACAGTTGTGTATCACATTTAGGGTATGCATGCAATAAATATGAACTGCATGCATCATCACAGGTATTAGTTTTTGTTATTTTATCTGCTGTCTTGTTTGAAAAGAGATGATATTTCATGTTCATAAACCATTCATACCAACATAATCCTGATCAACAACTAATTTCAAGAACTCATTACATCAGTAGTGACACAATAACCAGCACAGCTGTTCACAGGGTGTTCTTGTCAGAATCCTCTCGCTTTTCTGAGCAAGCCTACTGCTTGCATATTTGTCTTGTGATGTGGCTCACAATGGTTAACTGGCACATTACATACTCTCTCAGAGTTATTTGTGCCAAGGGTAGTTATAAGAGAATAGTATTACTGAAAGGTTCAGCCTGCCATCTGTCTGTATATAGTGTTGTCCTTTTGCATGACTGCACGTGACGTATTTTTAGTGCCACCAGTTAATAGTAAGAATAAAAAGTTGTGTGCTACCAGTTAGGAACAGTTGAATGTTATGACTCCATTGTTCAAATGAAAGTCTGTTTCAATTTGTATGCTGTGTAATAGCGTTATCTTACGCTGTTGTTTTCGTGCACTTATTCTCTTGGTTTTGGTAAATGAAGACTAATATTTGAATGCTGTGACCTGATTGTGTAATTTTTACATAAGTTTTTGTGTGCACCTTGGCTTGAGTATATGCTCCATCAAAAACCAAAGTGACTAAAAGTAAGTTGCTTCACTTTAGCTTGCCATAAATTGTTTGCTCATGTGGGTACAAAACATGTCTGTGAGATTTGAGGCTATCGGAGCAGTGTCGCTGAAGGTTCGAATCTTCTGGCATGTTCCACTGTTTCCACTGTTTCATCAGACAACATCTGGAAACTCACTGTTCATTCAATCTCAACTTAAGCCTTTTTTTTTTAAATTATGTGCCCATAAAAGTATTTCTCATATCTGAAGCTCAAAAAAGCTTACCACAGCTTCAGAAATACCTGATATATAATTCAGTAAGACTGGCCCGCCTACTGAATGCAGGGTTGTTTTATATATGTTGAGCATTTAAAAACCTAACATAAACAGAATTGTGATAAAGAATGTGCAGTTCTATCCACTTACTGCCACAGTGGTCACCAGTGTGTCTTAACGACAGGCCCATTGCCTTGTGCCACAGTAGTCGCTGGTGTGCTGTGCAGTCTGCGTGCCCCATGGAATAACAAGCACCAGTATGTTCATAAATTGAATTATTTTATGTTAATGCCTCCAGATCATCACAGTCCTTGAATGTAAGCACATTATGTGTCTAATATTCAGACTATTTTGAATTTAATCTGGTAATATTCACAACTGAGAAAGTAGGAAATGTCATGCAAACAGGTGGAAACCCAGTCGCCATTAATGTGTGCCAAGGGTTAAACTTGAATTCATGGAATTAATTCTGTGATAAAATTGTTAGTCTTTCTGTGACATGTTTTGAAAATGAAAACAGATTCTTTTCAGAAATAATGTTCAAAGATTTATTGCAAGCTGCAGTAAAGAATGAGCCAGACAGTTAAAAATAAGCAATTAAAATTCCATAGACACTATTTTCAGATGTTAGCAAATGTCGTGTGATACTGTGAATATATATACTGCCATAATGGCCTCAGAGATATTGTTGATGGATGAGCCATACTGCTGGTAACGCACCTCATATTTTGATTGAATTTTCCCCCTGTCCACTTACACAATCTGTAATTTTCTACCCTAAATAAGAGGCTATTGAAAACTTAGTGTCTTAACAACATAAAGAATGAAAAACTTTGTCCCAGTATTATTTTTTCTTTATTTTTGCCAGTTTTCTGGAGTAGCTTGACAGAGAAGGTCACTATGTCAGTAAGTTGCTTGAAAAAACAATGGAAGGCCTGCTACAGCCGTGGATAATGCTGAATGTATGACTTAGTTTCATGAGTTAAATGAACATTGCTCATCATTAAGTCAAATTACTGATGTGAAATAAATTTGTACTGGAGTTGGACATTCCTTGTAAGGTTTCAAGAAATTTACTGATTGTATTAAACATTTTGTGCAGCTACAGTTAAGTGTGTATACTTTAAAACAGAATCAGAAACATGTTGGCAAGTTCCAGGCACAGTTAAATAGTTTAAGCAGCGTCTTAAAATATGCCCTTTTTTTTCACCATGTTACATGAAAATTTAATTGAGAATTGAGCGTAAAAGTTTATAAATCAAAATGGCGAGAATTTTCAAAATCTAGGGTAAATGTCTGATATAATATTTATTACTTAAATAAAATGCACAAGTTCATATCTTCACCTCTCAAACTTAAAAGCATGATGCATACAGCTTATCTCATTAAAACTGAACAAGACAGGCAATGTAAGCATAAAATAATGTTGGGGCGCGTTCGCGTAACCACCTTTGCCGTGGAAATGCAATAAGTATTACATATTCTGTGTGTATGTGTGTAGCCTTAGTTATCCATCATGCAATGTGCACACGCCATATTATATTGTCATCTGTGGCCTGTCTGGCTCCACCATATTTTTCCACATTATCCCATAAACGGCACGAATTTTGGGGAAAAAAATTATTCAACATAAAATGCGTGTTTTGATTTCCTCTGCAACTTTTGACTGAAACATTTCTAATTCTACGAAAAATTTAGTGAGATGATGTCATGAACGTACATAGGTCTTGATGTAAAGTACCCGTTATTCTTGTCAGATTTTAACGAAACTTGAATTTTCTTGTCAGATTTGCGAAAAATACTGAAATATCGAATTTCATGAACATCTGGCCAGTGGCAGTCCAGTTATTCCACGCGGGCGGACGAAGGGATGGACAGACATACCAGGGCTAATAGTCTGCTTTCGTAATTTTGCAAAGGCAAACCAATTAATGCTCTTCAGGGAATTAGTCGCTGTTAATTGTGATAATCATTTGAAATGCATAAATACCATTTGAACAGAGGTTTAGAATGTTAAGGAAGGTGTAAATATAGTTACCACTGTGTTTTCAAGGGAAAATCTGTCCATCGAAGAAGGAAATCTTGCAGGTAGTGTTTGTGTATGCAATAACTGTGTTTAGTACTAACTAACTCCGTGGAGCAGAGGCCTTCTTGAGAAGCTAACAGTTTCTCAGCTAGTCAAGAAATCCCCCACATTTTATGGAACCCGGAGGTTCATTACCGCATTCACAAGAGCCTGCTACCTGTCCCTATCCTGAGCCAGATCAATCCAGTCCATGCCCCCATCCCACTTCTTGAAGATCCATTTTAATATTATCCACCCATATATGCCTGTGTATCCCAAGTTGTCGCCTTCCCTCAGGTCTCCCCATCAAAATCCTGTATGCACCTCTCTTTTCCTCCATACATGCTACATGCCCCGTCCATCTCATTCTTCTCGACTTGATTACCCGAATAATATTTGGTGATGAGTACAGGTTATTAAGTTCCTCGTTATGTAGTCTTCTCCACTCCCCTATTGCCTCGCCCCTTTGAGGCCCAAGTATCCTCCTCAGCACCCTATTCTCGAACACCCCCAGTCTTTGTTCCTCTCTCAGTGTGAGAGACCAAGTTTCACGCCCATACAAAACAACACGTAAAATTATAGTCCTGTATACCCAAATCTTTGTGTTTTTGGATAGCAGCCTGGAAGACAAAAGATTCTGCACCGAATGATAGCAAGCATTCCCTGAGCTTGTGTTTAGTACTGTAAGCCGTATAATCCCCAGGGATGCCATCAAGCAGTAACAACACAAAATGGCGTCTCCGCCTGTGCGAAATACATCAAGTACTTTAAATTGTAATGAATCGTGGGGAACTGCTGGATTATTTGTGCGTAATGCAAATACAAACGGCATTTGAATTGTGGAGACTCGTGTGATGATATTCCAAACATTAATTATGAGAGTGACGCAATCATTATACAGACAGCAACACGCTCGACTTTTGTGTTGGTAGGGCAGAGATATTGGTAGGTGCATTCCCATAGTCGCGAAAAGCGCCCTTACCTCCGTCATGTCCATCTGTTGCGGCTCCCGCTGGGCGGATTTCCGTGAAATACATTGGGAGCTTTTATGAAAATAGCCTCCTATATCGAGAAAACCCAAATTTGAGTAAAATGGGGCACTTTACATAAACACCTACGTATGTTTTATTGTTGCCAATGACATGTTAAGTCGCCATAATAGCTCTATCTTCGAGTGAGATGGGATCGGGCTATTACGATACCTGAGGAGGTATAAACATTGTGCGAATGCGCCACAAAATTACATTATAGCTCATTACCTGTTTTGTTTATTTGCTGAGACCTGGTTGATTAATAAAGTGTAAACAAATTTCTGTCACTGAAAGTGTAATGTTGATTGCATCAATCTGTCATCCCGTCAGCTATAACTGCGTAAATATCTGACACCTGTTAAAGGATGCATAAAGGGAAAAATGTCTTCTAATTCAAGTGTTAATTTCTATTTGCAGTCAGTTGACCCTGTATAGGAAAGAAGGATCTATTTACATTGTTATGAAGTTTATTTGTGTATAAATGATGAGCATTAGGAAATTTAGAGTTTAAATGCCTCGTTTACAAACTTTAGGCTGTGAGATGATTGAAGAAAATGTAACAGCAATTAGGGAGTAAATGTCCTTGTTGTAATACCTTTTACAGGATATGTAAGTGTAGGTAAGGATAAACTATCTTACTATGTGTGTACTGTGTGACGTGGGGAGATCAGTAGTTCAAACAAAAGGTCAAATGAACGTATCGAATCAAAGGAAAATGATGTGTAGTTTTGTGTTCCAATGAAATTTTAAAATAAAACTATAATCAGTGTTAAAGTTTAACATATATTGCCAAATAAAATCTTAAAAAAATTGAATTTAAAATGATAGTACTAATTTGTTCAAATTATTACACCTTTCGTTTTCCATTTCCTGTTTACGTAGGCAGTCAGTTTCAGGTATAGGACCTACTTCATAAAACCTGGCTTTCGGTTTTATGATTCATCATTCTGCAACTGCTCCTCCTCCTCCCCGCCTCTTCTCCTCCTCCTCCCTGCCTCTTCTCCTCCTCCTCCCGCTTCTTCCCCTCCTCTCCGCCTCTTCTGCTCCTCCTCCCCCCACTAGCACTACCACCACACACTTCGTGCAAGTCACCAAATTTCGTTACAGTAAAGCAATAACTAGAGGCACTTTAAAGAAGACCAAACTCCATTTTCTCGTATATCTCACATTCCAGTGAAAGGGTTCTGCGTGAACATTCAGCACTTGCAACAATATGCACACTCCCTGCAGAAGTCGTAAGGGCACTTTAATTGTAATGTCACTACAGTTTTGCCCATATGTCGGCTCAAAATGGAGGGATTTTTGTTAAAGATTCACAACTTGGATACTACGCATACACACATACAGCTTTTACGAAATTCGAAAGTTTTCGTTGTGACGAGGCAAAAATTAAGGGGGCTTTACATGAACAAAATAGAACGATGTTCCACTATATCGGCTGCCAGTGTACGGATCTTTGTGAAGAATCATATCTGGTGTACAAAACTCGTACCGTAGAAGCGTCGTTTCTTTGATTTGAAGCAACAAATGAGGGCACTTTACATGACTATCAAAGAATACAATCGCCATATCTTGGCCCCCATTGGAGGGATTCTGTTGAACATTCATATGTGAGACACTACCTGCATTCTCTACCCTTTTTAAATCATATTCCAAGTTTGATACGACCGGTAAAGAGTTAATAGCACTTTCCATGAGCAGCTATTTGGTCATATTGACTGTATTTCAGTCCCCGTTTGAGGGATTTTCGTGAACATTCATGTTTGGCACGTTACGTGAGGAGTAATCTAATATTTTGGCTGTATTTCGACTCCCACTGGGGGGATTTCCCTGGAAATTCAAGTTACGTTGAAGTCAGTCAGTAATGATGGGCACTTTACTTTTGAGACTCAAACAGTTTTTCATCCTATCTCCCTAGAATTGCAGTGGGGTCATTGAGTAATACAACATAGTAGTCACAGCACATGCGCCACAAGCAGTGGAAGTTAGACTGAAACCGGTCAGTAATAAAGACCACTTTATCCTGTAGGCTGAAACAGATTTTCATTTGTATCTCCCCTAAAATTCCAGTGGGGTCACTGAGTAATACCACATGGTACTCACTGCGCATGCGCTACAAGCAGTAAAAGTTAAGTTGCAGTCGGTCAGTAATAAAGGGCACTTTACTCCAAAGGCCCAAACAATTTTTCGTCCGTATCTCCTCTAGGAGTGCAGTGGGGTCACTGAGCAATACCACATGTTACTTGCTGCCCATGCGCTACAAACAGTACAAGTTAGGTTGAAGTCAGTCAGTAATAAAGGGCATTTTACTCCTGAGTCCGAAGCAGTACTCCTGAGTCCCCATCTCCCCCAAGATTGCAGTGGGGTCACTGAGTAATACCACATGTTACTCCGTGCGCATGCGCTACAAGCAGTGCAAGTTAGGTTGAAGTCGGTCAGTAATGAAGGCCGCTTTACTCCAGGCCGAAACAGTCTTTCGTCTGTATCTCCCCTAGGATTGCGGTGGGTTCACTGAGTAATAACACATGGTACTAACTGCGCATGCGCTAAAAGCAGTGCAAGTTAGGTTCAAGTCGGTCAGTAATGAAGGGGACTTTACTCTTGAGGTCGAAACAGCTTTTCGTCCGTATGTCGCCCAACATTGCAGTTGGGTCTCTGAGTAATACCACATGGTACTCCATGGTACACTGTTTGTAGCATGTGCTACAAACAGTGCCAGATAGGTTGAAGATGGTCAGTAATGGAGGGCATCTTGTTGAGACTCAAACAGTTTTTCATCCATATCTCCCCTAGAATTGCAGTGGGGTCTCCGAGTAATAAACCATGGTACTATCTGCGCATGCGCCACAAGCAATGGAAGTTAGGTTGAAGTCAGTCAGTAATGAAAGGCAGTTTACTCCAGAGGCCGAAAGAGTTCTTTGTCCGTATCTCCTCTATGATTGCGGTGGGGTCACTGAGTAATACAACATGGTACTCCCTGCGCATGCGCCACAAGCAATGGAAGTTAGTTTGAAGTCGGTCAGTAATGAAGGGCACTTTACTCTCGAGGCTGGAACAGTTTCTCGCCTGTATCTCCCATAGGATTCCAGTGGGATCACTGAGTAATATCACATAGTACTCCCTGCGCATGCGCTACAAGCAGTACAAGTTAGGTTCAAGTCGGTCAGTAATGAAGGGCACTTTACTCTTGAGGCTCAAGTGGGGTCACTGAGTAATACAACATAGTACTCCCTGCGCATGCGCTACAAGCAATACAAGTTAGGTTGAGGTCAGTCACTAATGAAGGGCACTTTACTCTTGAGGCCGAACATTTTTTCATCTCTATCTCCCTAGGATTGCAGTGGGGTCACTGAGTAATACCACATGGTACTCCCAGCACATGCACAACAAGCAGTGCAAGTTACATTGAAGTCGGTTAGTAATGAAGGGCACTTTACTCTTGAGGTCGAAACAGTTTCTCGTCTGTATCTCGCCTAAATTGCATTTGGTTCACTGAGTAATACCACATGGTACTCCGTGCGCATGCACTACAATCAGTGCAAGATAGGTTGAAGTCGGTCAGTAATGGTGGGTATTTTATTCTTGAGAGTCAAACAGTTTTTCGTCTGTATGTCCCCTAGGATTGCAGTGGGTCACTGAGTAATACCACATGGTACTCACTGTGCATGCGCTAAAAACAGTGCAAGTTACATTGAAGTCGGTCAGGAATGAAGGGCACTTCATTCTTGAGACTCAAACAGTTTTTCTTCTGTATCTCCACTAGGATTGCAGTGGGGTCACTGATTAATACCACATGGTACTCCCTGCGCATGCACTACAAGCAGTGCAAGTTACATTGAAGTCGGTTAATAATGAAGGGCACTTTACTCTTGAGGCTGAAACAGTCTTTCGTCTTTTTATAAAGAACTCCTATACCACTCCACGAAGATGGTGCTACAGTGCCGAAACATTCGGAGTAGTATATGGACATTGGATATATGGTGAGTGTGCATTTAGTTCGTAAAACAGTCATATGACTGATTTCCTATACCAAGTTCCACGAAAATCTGACAATAGTCTAGTCACTGTCACTGACTCACGGACAGGCACATTGTCTCTGCACGAGGCATTATTTTACTTCACAAGGAATTCCAGCAAGCATGAATTTGCAGAAATCAACTCATTACTTAGACCATTTCTTTAAGTTGTTGTGTTCAATATGCATAATCACCTGGAACGACACACTAGTAAACACAGAAGAAACAAATTCATCTAACAAGAGGTGCGCAAATGGTTCTTATATATGAAATGCTATTTTACAGTAGCAGCCTCAATGTCTGTGACTCACTGGGACTGATGAAACCATCATGGACATTGGAAACCACTGTCAATGCGAATGGCCTGTGTGGTTCCATATACTTTGGATACACCACTAACAAAACAAAAAAATTTATTTGTAATAGAATACAAACACTTTTAGGAAGCATAAAATATATTAACCTTTTAAAGCCTAGCGGTGACTTTACGTACCAGCAGGTTTAACATTAAAAAATTGTACATTGTGCCTGCATTGCGTTTATGTGTTTTGTGTTGATCTCAGAACAAACAGCAACTTTTGCCTTACAAAACATTAAGAGATTGGTTTTTATAACCGAAGTGGAGAGTGTTTACAGCGCGGTACGCACTGAGTCCTTATATAAAACAGACACGCTTCGTCTTTAAAGGATTAATATTAAAAATTCTACGTGGTGCCCACATTGCGTTTATGTGTTTTGTACGGATCTCAGAACAAACAGGAACTTTTGCCTTATAAAACATTAAGAGACTGGTTTTTATAACCGAAGTGGAGAGTGTTTACAGCGCGGTACACACTGAGTCCTTATATAAAACAGATACGCTTCGTCTTTAAAGGGTTAAGGGATCGAAGGAGAGTTGCACTCCATAAAGAATGAAGGTCATCAACCGTCCTAAGGACAGACGGATCTTGACTGGGCTGACAGTGAGCAGCACAATGATAGGAGAGTGGGAAAAGCTGACCCACCAGCCACGTGGTCTCATCGTGATTCACTGGAAGCAGTCACAAAATGTCCAAACAATGGCATTAAAATGCGTGATCAAAAAAGCTTAAATCCCTAGCATCATTGTTCACAGTCATTGAGACCCTACTATATGAAAGGTAAAAGGTAAAGCAGTCCCATTACAGGCTTGGACAGGCCCTGAGGGTTGCAGGGGGTTGAGGCTCCCAGATGTCCAGACAATCGGCACTTGAAGGTGGTAAGGTTGTCAGCCCTACACACCAGTGGCGTTTACCCCCCCAGGAAATATTCCTGGTACTCATTTCCATTAGAGGCTGAGTCAACCCCAGGGCCATGGTGTGACCGAAAGGATTATGTCAATGAAAAATTCCAATGACACCATCGGGAATCGAACCCGGAACCTTCCGGTTTGTAGTGCAGTGCCTCAACCAACTGCGCCACCGCGGTCCCACTATATGTAAGAGAATATCAAAATCTCAGTCAAAAATAGCCTAGGTCTGCATGAATGGAAGCAGCATAAACCATGGTTTGATGAAGAATGTTCACAATTTTTAGATAAAAAAAGCAGGTTAAAATGCAGAGGTTACAGGATCCAAACCAAAGCAATGCAGGTAATCTCAACAACATAACACGTGAAGCTAGTAGACATTTCAGGAACAAAAAGGGGGAATATCTGAAAGGTAAAGGTAAACTTGAAACCAAAAGTAAGAAGAATATTAGACTTGTACAGGGGCATCATTGACTTTAAGAATGGTTACCAGCCTAGAACTAATGTGGTAAGTGACGAAAAGGGTGATCTGGTTGCAAACTCCCACAGTATTTTGGCTAGGGAGGAATAATCTTGCTGCTATTGAATGTACATGCTGTTAATGATGTTAAACAGACTAAAAAACACACAGTAGAGCCACTAATGTCTGAGCCCAGTATGCTTGAGGTTTGAAATGCCTATTGAAAAGCTCAAAAGGTACAAATTACCAGATACTGATCAAATTCCTGCAGAACTGATTCGAGCACAAGGTAAGACAATACATTCTGAAATTCATATGCTTATTAACTCTGTTTGGAATAAGAACGAATTGCCTCACCAGTGAGGCCATCATTGTACCTGTTTACAAGAAGGGTGATAAAACAGATTGTACTAATTATTGAGGCATATCAGTTTTGTCAACTACATACAAAATTTTATTCAACATCATTCTGTCAAGGTTAACTTCATTTGCAGGCAAAATTATTGGGCATCATCAGTGTGAACTCTGATGTAACAGGTCAACCACTGACCATATATTCTGCATATGTCAAATACTTCAGAAAAAAATTGGAATGTGATGGGGCAGTGTAGCAGCTAGTCTTAGAAAGTCTTATGGTTCAGTTAGGATGGAGGTCTAATATAATATTCTGAGTTTTGTATCCCTGTGAAACTAGTAAGGCTAATATATATGTGTCTAAATGAAACCTGTATCAGAGTCTTGGTAGGCAAATATTTGTCTATCTTGTTTCCTATTAAGAATGGTTTGAAACAAGGAGGTGCTTTATCGCCATTGCTTTTCACCTTTGCTTCAGCATTGCCATTAGGAGGGTTCAGGCAAAGCAGCAGGGCTTGAAATTAAATGGTACACTTCAATTTCTGGTTTATACTGATGATATTAATATGTAGGGTGAAAGCATACATAATATCAAGCAAAACACGGAAGCTTTATTAGTTGCTAGTCAACTGAACAGTACACGTCAGCTTATGGTTTATGCTCTATGTTAATTTACTGGGTGGAAGCATACATACTATAAAGAAACAAGACCGACAATGTATGTACAGCCTAAACATAACATTGAAGTGCCTTCAGGAAACCACTGTTGCTGTGGAAAAGCAACAATGGCCTGTCTGGCTCTACCATAGTTTTCCACATTATCTCATGAACAACATAACTTTTGGTAAAAAGCTGTGGAACAAAAAATGCACGCTTTGACTTTCTCTACAGCTTTTCTCTGAAATATTTGTCATTCTAATGAGAATTCAGCAAAATATTGTCATAAATGTACATAGGTCTTCACGTAATATACCCGTTACTCTTGTCAGATTTTTATGAAACTTGAATTTTCTTGACATATTTTCGAAAAATAATCAATATCAAATTTCATGAAAATCCATCCAGTGGAAGCCAAGTTATTCCATGTGAATGGATGGACAGACAGGCAGACAAAGCAAACAGACAGATATGACAAAGCTAATAGTCACTCTTCAAAATTTTGCGAATGCGCCTACAAACAGAAGCTTTATTAGTCACTAGTACCGAGATTGGTCTTGAAGTCAATGCTGAGAAAACTAAGTACAAGTTCATGTCTCGTGAGTAGAATGCAGGACAAAATCACAACATAAAGATAGGTAATAAATCCTTTGACAGTGTGGAACAGTTCAAATATTTGCAAGCAACCCTAAAAAATCAAAATTGCATTCACGAAGAATTTAAGAACAGATTGAACTCAGGGAATGTTTGCTATCATTCAGTGCAGAATCATTTGTTTCCCCGGTTTGCCATACAAAAATATACAGCTTGAGATATACTTAACTATAATTCTGCCTGTTGTTTTATATAGGTGTGAAACTTGCTGTCACACACTCAGCAAGAAACATACACTGAGGGTGTACGAAAATAGGGTGCTCAAGAAGATATCTGGGCCTAAAATGGGCAAGGTAACAGATGACTGGAGGAGAATACATAATGAGGAGCTTTATACTCAGTACCAAATATTCTTCAAGTAATAAAATCAAGAAGAAAGAGAAGGGTGGGGCATGTGGCACGTATGAAGGAGAGGAGAGTTGCGTAGAGGGTTTTTGTGGGAAAACCTGAGGGAAAGAGACCACTTGCAACACTTAGGTGTAGATGGGAAGATAACATTAATGTTATCCTCCCATCTACACTTAGTGGGATGGGAGGGCATGGACTTGACTGATCTGGGTTGGGACAGGGCAACGTGGCTGGCTCCTGTGAATGCAGTAGTGAACCTTTGGGTTCCATAAAGTGCAGGCAGTCTCTTGACTAACTGAAGAACTATTAGCTTCTCTAGAAAGACTCTGCTTTGTGTAGTTAGTTAGTTAGTTAGTTAGTTAGTTAGTTAGTTAGTTAGTTAGTTAGTTAGTTAGCTAGCTAGCTATGCAGACTATAAATAAAACTAGGAATGTAGTTATTAGTAATAAACAATAATAATCTTTCACATTTTAACTGTCATTAACCTGAAACTGTTTGTCTGTGTTTTATTTTTAGGGAATAAACAGTATATGCTTTTCTTTTTTCTCATTTCATATCCCTCTGAAAGGTGTACTTCATCTATCGATCATCACACTTTCACACACACACACACACACACACACATGTATACATTTTTCTGAAAATTCATAATGCTGAACAGTTATACTTACAAGGAGGAAGAATTTGTCTGCACAGAGTTATTCACTAATTCAGGGTCTGCCTCTTCTGGGTATTTGTCAGTAGATGTCAAAACAAAGGGAACTTCACGTTTATGACTGCGCAGCAAAGCTGCCAAAACATTGAGGAACTGTGAAGATGGTGGAATATCAAGATCCTGGATGGCTGTCCACAACAATAGTGCCCCATCGCAGTCGCCACGACGACCTGTAGTGCAGCAGTTATCAGTATTGAAACAGAAGCTCAAATACATCATGCAAGTTCACCCCCTACACAGTGAAGTTCTTGCTATATGCCAGAGTCTAGAGAAGAACTTCAGAAACAAGTACAAGTCTCCTGTCGCCATATCCATAAACAAAGCATCTGTGAATATGTATGTTGCAGGTAACAATGCTCTATGACAAAATACGTAGGAGTTTCATAAAGTAAAGCAACAGTCTGATGGAAGAACTTTATTCCGATATAAATGTATACATAACACATGGATAGCAGAAAGCACACATCTGACCTCCATGTGTTCTGGCATAGAAGAAATCAGTGTCAAGTGTCTGTAGCCATGATGTGACACCTTCCATCAATTCAGTCTCTTCTGCAAATCACTTGTCAGCCATGTGCTTCATAACAGGTCCAAAGAGATGGAAATTACTGGGCATGAAATTAAGACTGTAGGAACAGTGGTGCATAAACTTCTGGCTGCAGTACTCTAACCAGTCACAAGTCTGGTTGTCAGTGTGGGAGCCAGGAATTGCCATCTTTCCTGACCCCACAAGAAGTACCTGCCTGGCAAGTGATTTGCAACAGATGCCAACGTGAAGCAAGATTTCACCTCCTGGCTACAGACACTTGACACCAATTTCTTCTATTCCAGGATACATGCTTCGGTGCCATGGTGGAACAAATGCTTAAATGTCAATGGTAACCAATGGAAGTCTGATGTGTACCACCTGCTATCCATGTGCCCTGTATATATCAAAGTCAAAGTTCTTGGCATTGCCTCTGTTTCTTTAAACTTCCTGGTATATTCTTTCTACAAAATCAGCCCAGTCATATGAGTGAAGACACACTCCAACCAAATTTAACCAAAACGTTAGCCAAATGTTTTGTTAACTTTACCTTCAATAGTACAGTAAAATTCTTTGACAATGGTGTCACATGCGAACTATCACTAATATGTTCTTTGACTGTTCCCACCGTCCCACTTCACTCAAACACTACGTTTCAAAAACCAGCTGTTTTCCTCTTCAGGTGTACTAAAAATTAAAAACTTGAGTCTTACTGTGACTCAAGTTTTTAGTACACCTAAAGAAGAAAAAAGCTGGTTTTTTAAACATGCTGTTTGAGTAAAGTGGGACAATGGAAATAGTCCAACAACATATTAGTGATAGTTTGCATTAAACTTCGATACAGACCCAGCAACCAAGTACATATACAGGAAAAATGTAGTAACCTAGTCAATAGATTCATGGCCCATTAAAAACAAGAAGTTTCAACATTAAACAGGAACAGACTGACTCTATACTAGGTGTCTTTGGCATTAGTACTGCGTATTTTGGTAGATTTCTTCTAGAACTTTCACTGAACTATAAATGGTATACTAGATTTTTAACAAACAAAGGTTAACAATTTTATAACACTGTAATTACATGACTATGCACAGTTTTTTACAACTAATGTCACTGTAGTAATCTCCGACAAGGACTAGTTACAATTTAAGGTCACTGCAGTAGCATTGCATCAAACATATCCGTGTTAATGACAGTGTGTGGTATCTAACCTCAGAGTGGCTGTTATAACGCAAAACACATAGTCAATTATTATGTGTCACTTACTACATTATCCAATATAAAGGGGTATAAATAAAAGCTCTCTGAAGAGAAATATTTATTCGTATTTATTTTTGTTAATAAAATGTCTTTGCGTTGTGACACACTCTTTAGCCCACTTTCATGGAACAATACTGTGTGTGTGTGTGTGTGTGTGTGTGTGTGTATTCACATGCACAATTTTAGAAAACTGTTACATACTATAAAGCTGCAACATCATCATATAAATGGGTGCCAAGTCCACTGTGCTGACACCTTTACTGGCTTCCACAAAGTTCCACATTGCTTCTAGTTTGTCCTCATTAGTGAGTCGCTTGAAACGAGCCATAAGCAAACTCTTGTTCAGTTTCCCTTGTGGTCCCTGTAATAGGCACAATACATGTTACATTTGTGTGAGTCTAACAAGCGTATGTGGTATGATTACTTCCATAACATCCCTGCCATTTTGCATCATGATCTTTAGCGTAAGTCTCACCAAAGTGATGTAAAATATACAAAAGAGTGAACAGAGATACAGGGTGAGTGATATGAGAGGAAACATAACTGAGAACACTTTGTTGTAAAATGATCCCTGATGGAAAAGCTGCTGGTGGTGATGATCCACAAGATAAGCTCCAGCTAATACATCTTAACGTAAGCTTATTTTGTAATTCATTTAACAACAATGTCAGTAAATCAGACCATATAACATTGGATGGTTAATGAACTGGAAAGGAGGCAGCTGAGGAAAACTATCAAAAATTGCAGTCACCATAGTCAGCACCCTTGCTGAGATTCAAACCGGGCACCTCCCACATACAGAGTGAGCTGAAAATCCCTGTGTGCGTGTCAAAAGTATGATACAGGTTGGAGAGGAAGTTTCAGCAAGTGCCTAATACTTAATGAGTACACTAAATACTAGAAGTGACACCCATGGTCAAATGACAGCTCACCTATGCCACCTACAGTGTTCTAAGTATAGGACTTCGCCACTTCCAGTACAGCGCAACGCCCTACGTGCACAGGTATACAGGGACTTCTGGCTCACTCTGTACAAGCTGCATGTGGAAATATGATCACTTGAGGCAACAACTCAGGCCCTTCATAAATTAAGATCCACCTGCCCTTGGCATATCTGTAAAGGTCACTATGGGACAGAAACAAGCAGGAAACACGAAGTGTACTGGCAGTCCATTCATGAACAAAGGCAATCTAAGGGCTTTCTTAAAAGACCCTCTGTTAAAAGAGCTTGGAAATTACTCAACCTAAGCAGAAATCAGTGAAAAATAATGACAGGGCTGCTGTCATCTAGAAGGACATCTGTCTAAAATGGGGCTGGTAGACAGTCCCAGATGTAATAGTTACAAACAGGCATTTGAAACAGCCTCACATGTTCTTTGTGACTGTAAGGGACTGGCGGTATTACGGTTTTGGCACCTTGACCATTGTTTCTTGAAACTACGTGACTTTGGCGACACCTCTGTCAGCAAGGTTCCGCACTTTGCTCAAAGTGTGGGGCTGCTGAATGCTTAAGCAAAGGGTTGCACAAAAATCAGAAATGGTCAAGGCGCAAGGGTCACTTCAGTGACTGCACTAATGTAGTCTGCTCTACTAATTTGAGGTCTTCCATAATGCAGTGAACATTTTCTCTGGTACCATCCCCACTACCTGAATGCTACATTTCCCACATATAAGGCTTTGCTCACAAACATGAAGGAAAGATACAAAAATAAAGGAATGGAATAAAGAAACAAAGGAGATAAAGGAAAGCAGAAGGCAAGTAAGATAGAAGTATTGTATTTATATATCCACAGTTTAAGAAAAATAACTTAGGCTCATTCACTATCCATAATAGTATGGTGCAACTGCTGCCTAACTTACTATATGCCTGGAGCGATGGAGACAAAAACACATAAAACATCAGAATAGCAAGACTTAAACAACCTACATCAGAACACAATTCGTAAATGTTTCTGCCTGAGCCATCTTGCTCATTCTTCCAAGATCACATCCCGTTGCGTTATTGTAATTCAATTAGTCCATTAATAGTCCAATTAAACAAAACTACTTTTATTATAGAAACAATTCTGTTTTTACAAAACCTTGCTACATATTTCGACCATCATCAGGAAAGCTGTCACAAATACATGTAAAGAAAGGCATAACTGATATCGAAAGACGCCCATCTCTCACACGACATTGTCATGTTAATAAAAGGTATAAAAAGTCAATAACATGTTCAAAAGTTGTATAAATCATAAACATCTTCATCAGTATTGTATGTGTATATGCGTGTGTTGCTTGCGTGCGTGCGTGCGTGGCGAGGGACATAACAAATTTAAATTTTTTAAAGTAGAGCTGGTTCTTACCATAAGGAATTTCCTTAGCCGTTTGATCAATCCTTTCTCAGCCAAAGCTACAGCCAGGGTAACATGTGTGCTAGGGCCACCATGAATCTTTGCACAAGCTGTGAGCACCTGCTGCAGTAAATCTGCAGCCCTCTCTGATGTAAATCCACTGCTGTCCCTTTGTATGTTGCCTCCTTGTAGCACAGTCGTGTCTGCCTGCGTTACCAGCCGACAAAGCAATTCGTGCTGCAAAGGTGTTGCTCTGTGTACCTTTGTACATTGCTTGAACTCTTCTACTGCACCTTCGAGGTCATCCCTGAAGCAACAAAACAGTCAATGGGTTCTGATACGTCACACTTCCAGGTCCAGCAGTTTCATTTAACCCTTTAAAGCCTAGCGGTAACTTTACATACTACCAGGTTTAACATTAAAAAATTCTCCGTGGTGCCCACATTGCGTTTATGTGTTTTGTACAGATCTCAGAACAAAGAACAACTTTTGCCTTATAAAACATTAAGAGATTGGTTTTTATAACCGAAGTGGAGAGTGTTTACAGCATGGTACGCACTGAGCCCTTATATAAAACAGATAAGCTTCGTCTTTAAACAGTTAAATTCTGAAAATACAGTCAATGGGTTCTGATACGTCACACTTCCAGGTCAAACAGTTTCATTTAAATTCTGAAAATATGGGACTCCACCTGTTAACGGACTGAAGATAAATTTCTGATTACTGGAAGCAGTCCAACAGAAGAATAATTTTCAAGTCCATTTACATGCTAAATCAACAGAATATACTTAAATTTATTTCTTAAGTTGAAAAATTTTATGAACATGAACTAATGCTCTACAGGAGACCAGGACATGACTTCCATGAATAATGGGCCAAGTCTGACAGAAGCTCTGTGGATAAAACATGGCAAAGTATAAACACTCTTTTATAGTACAATCCATTCTACATGCCAAAAATGATGTGAAATAGAATGCTTTCCAAAAAAATGCATTTGGTTTGGTCATTACAATCGTCATGGACCAAGACATACAGCCCACCCCACGTCCACATATAATTCTTCAGACCGTGTGATTTCTGAATGGTTACCACTCCTGTTCCATAGATAAAAGGTTCTTGAGCTACACTCAAGGCCAAAAGGCAAGTTTTTCAATGTATTCCCAATACAAAGCTTTTGCTTAACATGAGTGCTGCTTTTACAGTCATTTCACATTCATCACACATAATCATCCTTCCACTTGATATCATAAGTATAATTATGGAGTTCACAAAATGTCATTAAATAAACTAAAAGCTAAGCAGAGCCGCACCATCTTCCAGCACACAGACTGGGTGGGTGGAAAAAAACACCAAATATCATGTGGCTAAGAGTGTGTGGCACAAGTGGACCTTGTAAGCTGAATAAGCGTGTGTGGCACATATGGATCCTGTAAGTTGGATAAATGTGTGTGTGTGTGTTCGGGTGGGGGGGAGGGGGGGGCACAAGTGGACCCTGTAAGGTAAACGTGTGTGTGTGGCACAAGTGGACCCTGTAAGTTGAATAAGTGTGTGTGGCCCAACAAGTAGACCCTGAACGCTGAAAAAGGGTGTGTGGCACAAGTGGACCCTGTAAAAATTATTATAAAATTATTAAAATTATTATTAAAAAATTATTAATCTTTTAAAGCCTAGCGGTAACTTTACGTACCACCAGGCTTAACATTCAAGAATTCTACGTGGTGCCCACATTGCGTTTATGTGTTTTGTATGGATCTCAGAACAAACAGCAACTTTTGCCTTATAAAACATTAAGAGACTGGTTTTTATAACCAAAGTGGAGAGTGTTTACAGTGCGGTACGCGCTCAGTCCTTATATAAAACAGATACGTCATCTTTAAAGGGTTAAATACCTGATGAGGTAAGCCCTAATGACAGGCCCCAGGAGGACGTTACTAATGGAGCAATAACCAAGCTGTTGAAGTTTTTGTAGCATGCACCTTGTTTGCTCTGCATCTGTGTTCTCTGCCATCGCACTGAGAAGCCTCCAGCAGTTACGTGACACTCCAGCACCACCCTTCACTACATGCTTCTCTGCATGTTGCTCCAGTGTAGTTAGGGCAGCTGAAGTAAGAACCATACATTACTTGCACAAATGCAGTATCGTATTTTGCAACTGCATTACTACCGATGTATGCCTGCTGACATTACTTGCACAAATGCAGTATCGTATTTTGCAACTGCATTACTACCGATGTATGCCTGCTGACATTTCAGTGGCTATTTACATGTGCATGTACCACTGTCTCGTAGTACACACTTAACATTTTAAACACCTGCATTCCCATATGTGAACACATGTAGGAAGGCACCCCTAGAAATTCATTTTATATATTTAGGCAACAAGGAAATTTACTGCATTTTTAAGACATGCTGCATAATCTCTGTTTTATTTTCCACAAAATGCCATTTATTTTGTAATACTGGGCTCACAGAGCACATGATCTGAGGTTACATAACACCAACACACTGCACTTAATCATCTCAATAATGTCAACTGCACACACAAAACAGCATACCATGCAGCCATATTTTTACCTTTAACGCGATTCTTAGAAACCAGAAGTGTAGCAAAGTCCAGCACCTTGTGTTCATCCAAGAGGAAGTCAGGTGCTAGGCTATTCAGTTTCCTCAGGCTTGCCTCTGCTTCATCTAGATCTCCAAAACGAACCATCGCATCAAACAGCATAGCCAGCATTCCAGCAGAATACTCATAGCCTGATGCTTCAAATTCTTCTTTGGCTACAAGCACTTTCTCCACTTGTCCTTGGTGACAATATTCCTGAATGAGCCGCCGCAGTACGCCACGTCTGTTAAGTTCCTTTGACTGTAGTTCCACCAAGTGGCACTCCAAGTCTTCCAGGTTCATATCTCGCTATAACAGGGAATTAACAGAGTTACGCACGCTTTATAACCACTGTCAACATTTTTGCATTTCCATTACATAATATACATTTGATATATGACCTTCTGATGCAGAATCTCTAGTTAAAACATGTTTTTCCTTTGACCAAGCAAAGCCTACCACGTGCATGTCACAGCATCAAGGAAAACCTCTAAAAAGTGAAACTGAATAACCAGAATAACCAGAAACCAAACAAACCTGTCAATGGTTAGTAATTCTGCTTCATATGCTGGAGGTCCCAGGTTTAAAACTCAGCCCAGAGAATAGGTACTAAACAATGTTTCTTGTGGTATTTCTCAGTGCTTGCAGACAGATAGAGGGACAGTCTTTCAAATTAGGCTGAACATATTTCCTTTCAAATCATGACAAATTCATTATTCATTTATCATCTACCATTTGACGCTATGCAGCCTCAGCCACCAACTACTGACAACCACGAGCAAATAAAAACAAGAAGAACGGAGACATACAGGCTGCTGCCAGTTTTAAACACATATTCCTTCTGATCTCACACATCTTTCTCGCCCCTAAGTTCATCTGCTATAAACGTTAACCTATACAGCATACTGTTTTGTCACTCATTATTTCTAGATACATACCATGCCATACATACCACAATGAAATATGTTTCAAATTAAAGTTTCATACCTCAAGGGTCATGAATAATTACTGGCAAAATATGTAGAAATATATGATGAAGTCCTAGTTTATGGTAGTATTCTATCATGGTGCTGGAGATACTGAGTAAAATTATGAAATCCATTCGTAACAGCTGACTCTGAGGCTGAGATTTAAACCAGATACCCCCTCAATAAGAACCATGAGCATTAAACACTACACAGCAACATTTCATACATAAGAATTTTTAACAGTATATCTTTCTAATACACAATGCATTTAAGAAACAGTAAACAATTTGAAAGCATCTCTCAAAATGGTAACATAGGTGACTGCCATTTTAAGTATTTTATATTCTTTTGTTCCAGGAAATATTTAAGACATACATCCTTTTGATATTATTGTGAATTCTCAAGGCTATCACACATGCTGGCAAATTCTGCGCAACCTGCACAAGCAACAGCCGACACACTCCATCAACCTTTGGCATTGAACGGGCAGTGTGACGCTCGAAATACCGAATGTCACATATCTATACGGCTGCTATTATGCAGCCACTACTTAAATTCTGTTCTTCTGCTGATCACTATGGGCATTTAATTCTGGTGCCAAAGGGTTAACACCTGTATGCAATAAGCAAATGCACAGCAGTGGCATGAAAACTCAATGAAGCATAAGAGTACGGATCTGATGACTGTCATGCCTGCAAGAGACACTGGTGATTGCTGTGTGCCATGACATGAAATATAAGGTCTGCAAGAGACACTGATGCCTGCCATGGGGTGGTAACAAGCCTGCAGGAGACGCTGGTGACTTCTGTCTGCCGTAACACGAAATATGCAACCTGTTAGGGGACAATGATGACTGCCAAAGGATGTACACAGTCTGCAAGAGAAACTAGTGATGTCTGTGTTCCATAACGTGAGATATACAGTCTGTAAGGGACACCAATAACTGCCATGCCAAGAGGTATGAGGTCTGCAGAAGGCACTGGTGACTGCCGTGACATGAACTATAGGATCTGCAGAAGACACTGGTCACTCATAACACACAGTACTGAGTCTGCAGGAAACACCAGTGACTGCTTAACATAAGTTATAGCACCTGGAAGGATATATAAGCGACTGCATGACTACCAAACCATGAAGTAAATGATGTACAGAAGACACTGGCAACTGCTGTGACCATGAGGTATACAGTGACTGCAATGGCAGCAAGGCAAAATGTTTAGTAAAGACACCACAGTCACTATGTTAAAGCACATTTATAGTACACTATGAATATTTTGTATAGTGTCACTTATAAGCCTTAAGACGAATTTAACATTAATCTTTTAAAGCCTAGCGGTAACTTTACATACCACCAGGTTTAACATTAAAAAATCCTACATGGTGCCCACATCGCGTTTATGTGTTTTGTACAGATCTCAGAACAAACAGCAACTTTTGCCTTATAAAACATTAAGAGATTGGTTTTTATAACAGAAGTGGACAGTGTTTACAGCACGGCATGCACTGAGTCCTTATATAAAACAGATATGCTTCATCTTTAAAGGGTTAACATACAGGATGTAGGACGTCAACAAGGAATTGCTCTGATGGTGCAATGCTGAGATCACTATCGACTAGATCATCAATCACAGTTTTCATCTCATCTGCCTTGTCTCGAGCCAGTTTGTATTGCAAGTGGCACATTACAGAGTCAGCAGCAAATGATGAGATACTCAAATGGGCCAGCTGCAATGCCTGCAACACAAAAATACCAAAGGCAGAAAGAATGTTTAACATTAAACTACTGTAAAAATTGTACTGTGTACTAATTATATACAGATATCACTGGGAAAGGTCCCCTAAAGTTGAAGTCCACCCCCATATTACATACTACATGAAAGCTTCCAATGTCATACACACACATATAATTCAAAGGGTCCATCTGTCCATTACTCCTTGCATCTCAGAAACTAACAACGACATCAGAAAATATGAATAAAAATTCTTCCTTTTATGAAGGAATCTCAGAAAATTTCATACCACTGCTATTAACTGTACGGTTTTCAAGTTCACATCAATTTCTTCTCCTATTATGTTATGCAGTTCCTGTCACATGTAGGTAAGCCGACAACCAGGGCTGTTACCATGATATGAGGAAAACCCACAGACAATTCCTATCATGCGCAGTGAAAACCCAACACCCAATTATAGCACCACTGCTAGGACACAGAGAAAACATAAACCGATATTTTTGCATGCCCACACTAATAAAACATACACTGAAGTTGAGATTTTCCACTGTGTATCAGTTCCAACTTACATGCATGCATCTTTTTGCTTTACCACATTGTGTGTAACATATTCTGCACTCCAGCATTTATTAACTCTTATATTTATATTTTCATTAACATTTACCCAGCGATAATGCAGTGATTATTTAAGTGTGGAGATAACTTTTATCACTAAATTTCTCTCAGAAAAAGGTTCTAATCATGAACCTTAAACCCCTTCTTCATTTACCTCAAGGTTGCTACAACCACAAAGTGTAATATAAATAAAGTAACAACACGCTGAAGACGTTTCTGGGAAAAAATCATCAAATACACAGGCTTATTAAGCAGGGACCATAAAATTTATTTATAGATCTCTACTGAAACTGATACTCACTTTACTACGATATTATTCCACATAAATTCTACACTAACTAACTAACTAACTAACTAACTAACTAACTAACTAACTAACTAACTAACTAACTAACTAACTAACTAACTAACTAACTCCATGGAGCAGAGACCTTCTTGAGAAGCTAACAGTTTCTCAGCTAGTCAAGAAATTCCCCGCATTTTATGGAACCCAGAGGTTCATTACTGCATTCACAAGAGCCCGCCACCTGTCCCTATCCTGAGCCAGCTCAATCCAGTCCAGGCCCCCTCATCCCATGTCTTGAAGATCCATTTTAATATTATCCTCCCATCTACACCTGGGTCTCCCAAGCGGTCACCTTCCCTCAGGTCTCCCCACCAAAATCCTGTATGCACCTCTCTTTCCCCCCATACGTGCTACATGCCCCGCCCATCTCATTCTTCTAGATTTCATTACCAGAATAATATTTGGTGATGAGTACAGGTCATTAAGTTCCTCATTATGTAGTCTTCTCCACTCCCCTGTTGCCTCGTCCCTCTTAGGCCCAAATACCCTCCTCAGCACCCTATTCTACACTAAATGATTCATTTTTAACCATCAAACCACACATTACACCTAAAGTTCATCAATGATTTTGACACATTCTTGAATACACAACTACTTTTCTTTACAGCACAACCAACAGATAAAGCACCCATTTATGTCAGAACCCCTGTAAGTACCATTTCTGCCTTCCCATATATTGCTGCTTTCATCTTTGTCCAACACAGCTATTCATTTACAGACTGTTTGAGTACTGTTTCTCAATCTGATATAAGCATATTTAAAGCTAACATAGAAACACCGGCTTACTGAATGGTTTTCTTCAAGGAACATCTGAAGTAACATTGAACTTGTTTATAACGTCCAGCTTTTCTTTAAATGACAATAACTTATGCTGCTTGTGAGTTCTGTGTGTAGCAGTCTTGTTCAATAATTAATTACTCTACAGGATGAAAACTGTACACACATATGCAATGTGAAGTAAACACAAGACAGGCAACGTACGTATAAACGTAACATTGAGGTGCGTTCACATAACAATTTTTCCCGTGGAAAAGCAATAAGTATTACATATTCTGAGTGTGTGTCTGTGGCCTTAGTCACCCAGCATGTAAAGCGCATGCGCCATATTATATTGTCATCTGTGGCCAGCCTGACTGTACCATGTTTGTCCACATTATCTCATGAATGGCGCAACTGTCAAAAAAAAGTTATTGAACATAAAATGTGTGCTTTCATTTTCTCTGCACCTTCTTTCCAAACCATTTCTCATTCTTAAGATGAACTGAGAGAGATATTATTATAAATGTACATACATCTCCACATAAAGTACCTGTTATTCCTGTCAGATTTTACTGAAACTTGAATATTCTCGACAGATTTTCAAAAAATACTCAAATATCAAATTTCATGAAAATCCGTCCAGTGGGAGCCAAGGTGTTCCATGCAGATGAACAGACAGACAGACATGGCAAAGCTAATAGTCATGTTTTGCTATTTTGCAAACATGCCTAACAACATATATACCAAAGGCATGATCAGAAGATATACCTTCAAAAGCTCACAGAGCTGTTCAGGTTCAGTCCTGACCTTCCTGAACATAAGTACACTGAGGATGAACTGCCCCACCCAGTCGCTGACTTGTACTGCATGATTTGAAGTCATAAGTTGCAGAATCTCTACTGTCAATGGAATTTCCCTAGTAGTTACATATGCAAACACCAAAGGCAGTACCAATTTGTCTGAATGTATGTGTCCCTTAAACACAGCACCTGTCAAAGAACACACAGAAAAATAATTTAATTAACGAATTCAGTGGTGAGTGTTACAATTATGGTATTGTGTGATGCAACATGGTGTGGTTTGGTAGATTGGTAGAACACTTCAAGGCATCTGCCACCACTCTTCCAGACTCTTCAAGCATGCTCCCACAAAAAGAAACTAAACATTACGTATTACTGGCAAAGGGGCTACCACCATGACAACCCAGGTTTAATCACAACATAGTACCAAGAAAATAGGGGTCAAATGAAAACAACAACAACAACCATCGTTGTCATTGTTGTCGTCATCATCATCACAGGAAATGACTTCCATCCTGCAAGGTGGGCAGAAGTCATGGTATTTGGTAAGGCTGACAGGAACCAGTCACATGTAACAATGAACATCTACCACTCTTACTGGTATCCAAGTTGCCACGGCCTGATCCCCCAGAAAGGATCAAGTTTAAAAACAGAAGAAGGAACACTTGCACTTTAACCCTTCACATGACAACACCTGCTTTAACACGAAGAAATAAACACTTCACCCACAGACTGTCTTTGTGTATTTTGTACAGTCTCAGAACAAGGCACAGAGACTTCCTTATACAGCAGTCACTAACTCATCTTTGTAATGGAGAGGCAGTGTGTTCTGTGTGAGGTATGAACTTAATATTTAAGTATTATTTAAATGAACCTCATTCCCAGACCCCAACTTGTCCCAGTCCACTTCAAAACTTTACCAGCTACTTATATATGATCCTGTTGGAGCCCTTTGACTGCTATTCCCAGGATATGCTGGGTTGCAACTTCCACATTTCTCATTTTTCATGTAACACCAATACGGTTAGCACGTTTGTACATCCTCTGCCATCTCCTCATAAACACACAGAACCATTTGCAGAACCTAACATCACTAGGGAAGAACAGGGTACAGTATTTGTTAGTGACAGAAACATATAGGGTACAGTCTTTGTTAGTGACAGAACCATATAGGGTACAGTCTTTGTTAGTGACAGAACTATATAGGGTATAGGATTTATTAGTCACAGAACTATGTGGGGTAAGGTATTTGTTAGTGACAGAACTATAAAGCATATGGTACTTGTTAGTGACAGAACTGTACACAGCACAGTGCTTCTTAGCAACACAACTATATAGGGTACTGCATTTGTTAGTGACAGAATTATATAGGGTATGATGCTTGTTAGTGACAGAACTATATAGGGTACATTATTTGTCAGCGACAGAACTATACAGTCCAATCACACACAACAAAGTTCAGTTAATACTGTATCACTTTTTTTCAATTCGCTAAATGTTTCAGCACTGATGTCCCATGTTCACCTTATTTACAAATCATTACAAGTGCAATACATCTGATATGGTGACATGAAGATGAAAAATAAAATTAACAGTTAAAAGCAATATTAAATGTCAAATACAGCATGCTAGTAACAGTATACAGCTTTTTTGTATATGTCATTGTCACAGTAAAAAAAATGGTGCTCTCAAAAAACATACTAGTATGCTAAACAACCTGACTTTATTCCCCTGAGAATGTAGACACTCATACTGAAACAAAATGAGAATTAATAATCCTGCAGATGCAATATCCATATTTCTGTAAACACCTTTAAATTTCCTAAAACCATCCCAGAATACGAAAGTTAGTACACTGCATTTATTTACTTATTTATTTATTTAATGATACTGTCAACAGCGATGCAGTATTAACCGATAGGATTAACCTTTAAATGCCGAAGGTCCCCGATCGGGGACGCCGTGTAGGCATTTAAACCTGCCAAACGTCCCATAAAGGGGCTGCGAATGTTGTGTCAAATTTGGAAGCAATTTGTTTCACCCCTGCACCAGGCACAGTTAAGCTCTGCTATGCCGTAGGTCCCTGAAGGTCAGGACTGCCTTGTGCAGTCGTAATTTTTCCTCTTTCGCCCCTCTAAGGCCCCCCAACATGGATGATTCAGTCGTCAACAAGTTGGATAAATACGCAGTTAGAGCTGAGTAACACTTCCAGACCAAGCAAGCCTCTGTTTTTACAGCTGATATTGGAGTCATGTGTGTGTTGAATATGAACAGTGGGCTATGTAACAAACACTAATTGGCCAGCACAACGGTCTTCAGTGGCGTATGTGACACATATTGTCCGGAACAAAGTAATACACAAAAGCTGGAGATATCCACGAAAATGGATGTTTGCATGTACACAAGGTCTGACAGACATGCCTGTTCTAGTTGTGGGGCTCTCTGTAGGGGTTTGGGGGCAGTAATGTGCGACACACAGCCGTCAAACGTACTAAAAATTCCTCTGGACCCTCGAATACTAGGAATTCTACAAACATTCACATCGCAGCCTTAGGTCTGTTTTGCTGTCATCGTGTAAGCTGCCCATTACTTGGGGTATCAGATTTATCACCTCACAGCAATACAGAGCAGTCTTTGTAGTAGGTAGATGAGAAGTTCAGCGAGCAGTGGCCACAAAAAAAAAAGTCAGCTGGGGGGATGTGGGACAGAGGGTTTCGCCCGGAGAGCAACTCCACATTCCTTTCTAAAAATAGATCAGTGTAACATTTCACACCAGCTGAGTTTAGGTTTCTCCAGCTGTGCTCAGACCGCACGAACAGTCTTGGTGGGTCAGCACTGCCTTCATGCGTCTGTAAATTACGTCCTGCAATGGCCAGCAGAAAAAGGAGACTGGACGACATAGCCATAAGGGAATACCCGGTTGCCGATACCGACTCCTCATCAGGTGCTGAGGCTAGTGATTTTGAAGATAAATCTTCTGAATCAGAAGAGGAAGAGGAACAACAACAACAACAACAACAACAACAACAACAGCAGCAGCAGCAACAACAACAACAACAACAACAACCAGCCTCAGTACCAGAAGATGAGCCGCAAGCTGCAACGAGTGGCGGAGGATTTCCAACCTGGGGACCGCCTCAAGGAAGGAACATCACTGTCCATCCTTTTGTTGGTCCAGCAAAAGGTGTAAAAAGGAGTGAGGCTCCACACATCAACAAAGACAGTTCACCACTGTCTGTGTTGATGCTGTTTTTTTCACAAATTTTTCACCTGCTGGTGGAACAGACAAACCTGTACTACCAGCAACACGTGGACAATCAAGCCGGACCTAGCCGCCGACTGCCTGACATTACGATGTCAGACATGATGACTTTCATTGCCTTGGCTCTGCAGATGGGACACGACTTGAAAGACACACTTCATGACTACTGGTCTCGACTTAGACAGGTACACACCCCCTTTTACGGTGAGACCATGACACGAGACAGGTTTCTACACATACTGCGTTTTTTGCACTTTGCAGACAATGCACAGAGACCCGACCAAGGCGAGGAATATGACCGACTGTGGAAAATAAGGACCATTTTTGACACACTGAACCAGGCCTATGCTAAATTCTATAACCCCTCTGAACATTTGGCTGTAGACGAGGTGATTGTAAAATTTAAGGGTCGGGTTATCTTCAGGCAGTATATTCCCAAAAAAAGGAAATGTTTCGGCATCTAAATTTACAAACTGTGTGACGCCTCAGGTTATACATATGACATGAAAGTTTACTTGGGTAAAGACTCACGCTCTGCCACTGACAAAATGACTGCAACACACGCAACTGTCAGACATTTGACTCGCAGAGTTGAAGGCTTAGGACACAAACTGTTTATGGACAATTTTTTTTCATCTCCGAGACTTTTTGACGACTTAGAGAGACATAAAATAAATTCATGCGGGACAGTACGGCCTGACAGAAAAGACATGCCCGCAGACTTTGGACGGAAAAAGCTAAAATTGAAAAGGGGTGACGTAAGGGTTAGGACCAGGGGAAATTTGACTGCATTAGTTTGGAAGGACAGATGAGACGTTTACATGCTGACTAATATGGACCCACCACCACCAGAAGGGAATTTTTGTGAAAACAAACGCCCTGTGAAGCCTCACATCGTGGCACGGTACAACCGACACATGGGGTACGCTGACCATTCGGATCGCATGGCAAACACTTATTCCATGTGCCGGTGTACTTTCAAATGGACCATGAAATTATTTTTCCACTTTCTGGATCTGACAGTACTCAACAGTTGGATTCTGTTATCTTCGTGCAGAGCCAAATACGCATCGAGATTTCAGATTCCTCCTCGTGAGGAATTTGATCGAAGAAGCTGGAAGAAATCCAGATCGCCCCACCCCCAGTCTAGTTGGAAGGCCAAGTGCGACTGAAACAAATGTTACGAGACTGGACAGTCGCTACAACAAGCACTGGCCAGCTAAGTCAAACAAAGTCCGGTGCTGTGCTTGTTCAGCTTGCGGACAGCGAAGAGGCACAGTATCCAAGTGTGCCCAGTGCAATGTCGGGTTGTGTGTGGTACCTTGTTTTGCTGAATATCACACAAAAGTGAATTTGGGTTAATAGTGTGTGTGTGTGTGTGTGTGTGTGGTGATAGAACAGTGATGCAAGGTGTCATGGATCTTCTTCGGCAACCAGAATTATGTGAGTAATACAGTACTTACACCACATTTTGTATAATGCATGCAATTCACAGGCCTAAATTTATTATAAAAATTGATTAATATTTTTTCCCGAATTAAGCAATTCATAAACACACGGCTAAATTTTGCGACTTTAAGTTTGAAGGAAAAGTCTATGAAATATAATTTTTTTATCTAAGAGCAAGCGTAAAAATTAAATGCCCAGTAGAAAAAACTCCAGCTGCTGGCCCTGCGCCGGGGGATTTAATTTCGGCCTCAGAGGGTTAATGAGTGAATTAAAATAGACGTGGAAGAAAACAATCATGGCCTAATTTAAGATATTATCCTGGAATTTGCCCCACAGTTCAGAGAAACACAACAAAAAAACTCTCTCATGATTGCCAGTTTTGGAACCAAGATTTGAACCTAGGACATCTGAATTACTAAGCAACAGCACTAACCACCAACCCAAAGCATATCCCAGACACGCTCGCAGTCAAAGTGTTAATACTTTCTTCTCATGTACACCTATATCTCATCCTATAAGTTTTCCTCAGCAGTGTTCCTATACACTTCCTGTGTTCCACTTACCATGTTAGGTTTATAAAAGTCATAAGATATACTCACACAGTTTAACAGCTGTTTCTATATGACCTGCCTTTAACAGTACAGCCAACACTGGACTAAGAACCATGCCAACACTGAGGCCGTAGTCCTGCAGTTTACGAATAGCCATCTGTGGGTCAGCTAATGAAACACGAGGCATAACATAGTCAGCCAGTGTATCAATATCTGGAGTCACTCCAAGTTCTTGCATGGATTTGAGGACTTCAAAAACACCTACACACAAAAATACAAATATCTTAATGACATGTCACATCAAAGGGAAAGCTTAAACAGGTACTGTCAATAAAATAATTGGCTATGGAATAACCAGCCATGGTGCTGACGACTGCTGCATTCTGAGATGCAGCACCATGTAGTTTGGTGGACAGATGCCACTTTATTAATTTAAATGTTTTGAATCTGTGAACATAACGTACAGTAGCTTCCACAGAAACAGGTACCTGACCATCAGACTATATGCTGTCACAGCCAAGAAGACAGCAGTGTGCACACTCACAGAGAATTTGAGGTTTTCACAGTAATACTGCTGAGAATTCAGGCCTTCTGTGGTGTAATGCCACGTTGGATGAGTGGTTCCTGGCATACCAAAGGTCCACAATGCCTTCATCTTCACGAGTCAAGCAATCTAAGTAGAATCTTGACTTCTCCAAGGGTCTTTAATTCCTTGACTCCTGAAACAGAAGCCTTACGAACATCAGGATCCACTCACCCAACAACGTGGCATCACATCCTACAAGACTTGAGTCCTCAACCTTCATATTCATGAATGCGGAAACCTAAATCCCACAAACTGTAAAGGATACAGACATTTCTCTTCACTGCCATGTTCAGCCCAGCTCTGGGTATGAAGGGGTACTATAAATGCTTTCACATGGGGGTAAACAAGCAAGGCCAAGGTGTGAAAATGATCATACACTTTCATCTGCTGCCAAGACCTACAATGTATGGAGCTTTACCTCCACATCTCCTACGCGTTATGGTCATGGCATGCTGCTTACACAGAGTCAGTTTTACTGCCTATGTAAATTCTAAGAAATACACACAGACATGAGATAAATGCCTCAAAATAAGCCGCACAGTTACCATAGCTCAGACTTCTCACCATGTAGCCTCAGTTCAATACCAGGCAACTTCATGTGAAATTTGTGGTGGCTGAAGTAGCTCTGAAACAGGCTTTTCTCTAAGTTTCTTTAGTTTTCCCCTGCATAAAATCATTACACCACTGCTCCATAGTGGTCATCCTCTAACATGTGCAGCAGCCCTGACTAGACAGCACAATATCACATGCCTGATCTTAAATTGTGTTTCATCGCTCTGATCCAGCGCTTGGCAGGTCATACAGTAAGGACATTCCTATCTTTTTATGCATTCTGGCACCATCACTTGCAGACAGACGCAATGAATTAATAACTTTATAAATACAATACAAAGCACTTTTTAAATCTTAAATATGTTACAGCATTTAATACACAGTTTCTAAAAGGTGACTCAATAACATATCTAAAACTTACTGCCAACCTTTTTCCCCAGCACTTTTGCTTGCTGCAATAAACAAGGGCCAGAAATAGTGTGGTCTCAGCGTGAAACTGCGAAGTTTCATGCCCTGAATTAATGCCAGCGCAATTTCCAACTTCCCACAACTCAGCGCAGCTCCCACGGCTTGCTCTAGAGCCTGTGGATTTCTTCCATCTGATACAAGACTGTCGGTCAGTAGCAATATTCTTGATGCAGGCTGAAACACATAGAAAAAAACTTTTTGATTACACATGTTTCACCTGGTGTGTGAAACATGTGACTTGTTGGCATGGGATTGTTGATGAAGATCCTGTTTTGAGATCAGTTGAACACAGTGTAGGTGAACATTTTGCCCACTCGCTTTTAGACAGGCACTATTTAAGGAGCTAGGATAGCCCAGTAAGAACAGCGACTAAGCTGTGGGCTGGAAAACTGGGAATTCATAGTTTGATTCCCAGCATGAGGAGGGAGTTCGCACAAGAAACTCCTCCATGGCATCCAGAAATGAGCCAGAATAGCACAGCCAGTATACTGACTAGGCTACAGGCTGGATGATCCACGGTTCGATTCCCAGCATGAGAAAGAGACCTTTGTCTTCTCCAAAACATTCAGCATATACACTAAGGTTGGCACATCATAGCATTTTAACGTGTGTGTAGAAACAAAATAGTGTTAGGTGCAAGGCAGTGGACAAGAATAACTCTGCATGACAACAGCCACACAGTATGTATGAAATAAAGTTCTTACCGTATTGGTCTTAACCATCTCATGAATCAGGAACACTCCAAATGACGGCGAAGTCGCAAATGTCAGGGTTGGAAGAACATCCAACAAGGCGCAAGCTGCATCACAATACCCCAAATGCAACAAATGAACAGCTGTATGGTTCACTGCTGCACTGTTCTCGGAATCAATTTCTGGCAGCCATTTCAGAACCTGTATTAGCAAACAATATAACACTGCCATTACCAAGCCTGTCTCAGTCCCACTGCATGACAACCATTCAGTATGACAAATTCATTTATTTACTTGTCTATGATTCAGGTCTTCTGGGATGTAAGAATTTGTCACTGGGCTAGTGTTTACCAACATTTCAAAGGAATATAGTGCTTCCATCTTCAAGGGACCTCTACGCTTGAGGACAGAGACACCATATTCTTTTTGAATGTCAGGAAGCACTAAGCTAGGGACATCACATCACATCCCAGAAGACCTGAATCCTCAACAGTACTGTTGTGAAAGGCTCAAGTCCCACACGCATTCATTATTTACATAGTGATGTTTTCAGTAGCTCCAAGACATGTCAAAGAAGGGGATGATAACAGAATAATTAGAAAGAATGTGGATGCAAGTGATCCTAGCCTAATTTGACATACTGTCCTTGCATTTTACTAGAGTAACTGATGAAAACCATAAAAATCTGTCAGAACAGCTAAAATGTGGGATGGGATTAGAACCCTCGATCTCCCAGATACAAAGCAGAAGGGTCAATCAGTCAGCTGCAACATCTGGTCAGTACAATATCAAAGTTTTCCCATTATCTAAATACTGGCTACTCCAAAAATTTATAGTAACCCTAATCGCGTGCCACTGTAAAATGTTATCTATTGCAAGTCCCAAAACTTCTGGATATCACATAAAACAATAATATCAAGATAATGAAAATTCCCTTTACACACCACACCTTAAATAAACAATGTATGTTGATATGATACTGAATTACGTTCCAAAATACATATCAGTTTAACTGGACAGGCTGAAAAAAATTAATGCTGCAGACATACAACTCATGACACGTCAATACTCACACTGAGATTCTTTTATGTTCTATAAAGAAGTATGAAAGAAGGAAACTTCAAAAAAAGGAGAGAAAATAGGAGCAGCAGCAGGAGGAGGAGAATGTGATTATAAGGGAAGTATGAAGTGAATAACAACAGCAACAACAACAACAGCAGCAGCAGCAACAACGACGATGATGATGACGACGACGACGACGACGACGACAACAACAACAACAACAACAACAACAAAACATGAAACAGTGGCAGCACAAGACCAAGCACTACAAAAAAATACCATGCAACAAAAATATTGCAAACATAAAAAGATAGCAAATGCAGATTATATCACCAATTTGAGGAGACAGTAGACCACATTATGTCAGCGTGCCCAGTACTGGCAAAAGAACAATACATCAAGCGACATGATAGAGTGTGTGCTCAATTACACTTCAACATATGTAAGGAACTAGGGATAAAATTAGACAGTGAACACTGGTATGAACATGTACCAAAATCAACAAAAACAAGTCAAGTGGGCAAGGTAACCATATTATGGAATCAACAAGTGAAAACCAACAGAACCAACACCAACACTAAACCAGACATCATAGTCCGGGATAATGAAAAAGGAACATGTATGCTAAGTGATGTAGCAATCCTGGGAGACAGAAATGTGATAAAGAAAGAAGCCGTGAAGATTCTAAAACATAAAGACCTCATAACAGAAATGTGGAATGTAAAAACAAAGGTGACACCATTAATAATAGGAGCAACTAGAACCATTTCAAAATCCTTCAGAAAATACTTGAGCAGCATACCAGGAAAGCACGATATCAAGGAACTACACAAAACAGCTATATTGGGCACAGCACACACACTGCAGAAAGTGCCAATGTAGAAGCACACAAGAGTTTAATATTGAAGACAGAGTTATGTGTACCATTAACAGTACATGTGGAATAGCTGCGACACTGTCTACCTTAGAAACATGGTTTGTTTCAGGTATATAAGTGTGAACATCCTGTATAAAGGAGATGATGATGATAATAATAATCTTTGGTGCTACAACTCTTCTAGAGTCCTGGCCTCCATAAGCAGCCTCCATTTCTAATGCCATCATTTGGATTTACAACAAAATGTTTCTTATGAGTTGGACTTGTCAGTCCCATGCCCAACCCTCAACCACATGGCTCAGGCCTCCATATTTATATCCCCTGGAGAAAGGGTGGCCCAGTTTTAACCCTGGGCACCAGACGCTCATTTTAGTCGTGTTTTACAATATGCACCAGCCATGGTGGAACCATTCTCATTCCCTGGTCACCACACAGGTTAGTATGAAGTAAATACAATACATAAAAGTTAAAAGAATTTTCTGTGTTTTGCTCAAAATTCATTTCCCACTGCACTTTCTCCATGGTTTATAACAGACACCCTCCATAAAAAGTTGATTTTATCAGCTGTAAAATTTAAGATTCTCTCTCTCTCTGTCTCTCTCTCTCTCTCAAAATTATGATCTTCTGGGACATGATATCGTTTAGTTTGGTAGGTGGGTACAAAGGTTCCAGACAAACCTGTTGGCTCTGTCTTCACAGTACTCTTAACATAGAGAGTCACATCCCCAAAGGCTATGATCCCAATATTATCACCTGCTGTAATAACAGACGTTCACTGTTCTATGCTATAGATCGCCAGTGGAAGAGTTCCCAACTATTTAATTCTATTCCAAAAAGAACTTACATCTTCCATAAAGTCAGGATGTCCAGTTCTTACGAGACTCGTAACCACCCTCATGATCTGATTTACATTCAGACTGATAGCTCTAACTGAGGCTTCCCTGTGTGTATTGCGCAGACTTTTTCTGTCTCCGGCCTCTGCAAAGCTTTGAAGAAGTGCTGTATAGGTGGCAGCAGTGGGCATTACTTCAGCTGTATGCATCAAATCCAAAATGCCTATACAATTTGTCATATCTCTGTAAGAGACCAAGTGTAAAAAAAGAAATCAGATTTATTGGTTCATCCCTCATGCAATAAATGAACAGGATATGTTTTACACAATCACACATCAACCACATAAAACGAGCACATAACAAGCAATCTAACTTCTGTCTGCCTCACAAAATACACCTTACCACTCCCATCCAACTTTTGTGCAAATCTCCTACCAATTCAAAATATAGCACCATATACTCTAGAATTTATATCAAGGCTACAACCTTGCTTCTTTATCTCCACAGTGCAAAATACACTACATTTCTTTCATTACTGTCCTGAACATGGCAGACCTCATGGGGTAACCAAGCAGATGCAGTTTTCTGTACAATAAAGCTAGTGTGTACAGTGCAGCAATAAAAGAAAGGCCCTGTATGAGAAACCATAAAGGTAAAGTTGCTCCTGTGCTTAAAGCACCATGCCACAAAGACATGTGTGGGACTAAAGGTATAACTCCATACAATCTTAAGCTTCGCACTAGATGGAGATAAGCAGTCACCTTCAAAACCCCAGCCATTTTACCCCTGAGGAAAGATGCCCCAGTATCCAGTCAAAACAAGGCTGGATGGGCCTCAGAGCAATTTTGAAAACTCTGAACAAAAGATAAATTTCCTCCTCGTGCAAGGGACTGGTCACCCATCTCACAGGCACATCACTATAATAAGTGAACTACCCCAGAAATTGAAGCATACGGTTATCTTTCCTTCATACAGCTACATTGCTGTGGCATTTCTTGGTCACTCACAGCATTTCATGCATAGTTCTTCAGAACAGACCACTGTTGATTTCACAGGATTGTGTTTCTAATGACCCAACCAGCTGTATGAACTGCAAGGGGCAAAGTAATACAATCAACTGCAACAAAATGTAACTTATGCCACAACAAAGTGGGAAAAGTTACTGACGTTTCTTTCATGGGAAAGGCAAGGACTTTTCTCTTCACCATATCCAGACTGGCTATGAGGTTCAGTGAAGTTTCTGTTTATTTGGTACACCGATCTGCTCCCCAGATGTAAACTGGATGGAATGCCTAGCTCAACATGCTTCTACAGAGCAATGAGGTCTTGAATATGTGGAATGTTACCTGCACACCACCTTCCTGGAGTGATGCATAGACACATCAGTAACTTTACCTTACCTCAAACTAGGGTCCTTTAATCACCCTGAGTCCTGCCTCTTGTCAGCCTGGAAACATCTCTCACCACGTTCCATTACAGACCAGGTGTAAGTTCTTACCCAGCTCTTGCATGTCCCAGCACCAGAGCAGTGAAAACAGGTTCACTGGCAGGAAAACCTTTTGTCTTCATCATAGAAACAATTTCTGTAGCCTGTTTAATGTCACCACTTTCACAGACGCATGCCAGTAGCAGATGATATGTTGTCTCATTTGGTTCAACATTATGCATACCATCAATGAACTTTGTAGCTGATATAATGTGGCCATTCTCAGCATAGCAGCTGAGCAAAGCATTATAATGCTCAACTGTTAACTTAATGCCTACAAGAAAGTGACACACAAGCAAATCCAGAATAATTCTTGGCATAAAATATTCAGACAACGCACTAAACAGAGCTGAACATTGAACATTGCAGTATAAAATTTCCACAAGATGTCAAGGGAATTGCTTACCAAGGAAATTAAGCATGTAAACTGCACATGAATGAAATGAGCAATACTAATTTACAAAACAAGTTAGGCAAGTTTAGTTTCTAGCAGATATATTTGGTTATGTACATAAAAGTAAAGTTCACCCTATAACATGCCATTAGGCACAGAGAGGAAGTACGGGTATAGCTCTAATCTTTCTTTAACCTTGGCACTAGATGGGGATGGGTGGTTAACATCATGCCGTGGCCGATTTACACCCACGGATGACCCAGTACCCATTGTATAGGAGAATGGATGGGCCCCAGGGCCAGTCTGTATGGGTGCAAAAAGTCTTGCCCCCACCAGGATCTGATTCCTGGATTTTACAGCAACACTAGATCACTTCTGAAGGTTCCGACAATGTTACATTAGACTTATGGTTTCTGGATTTCTGGACTTTAGCCACTGTCCAGCATTCTGTGCACAACAGCTGAATCTGAATCTGATGGACAAGTTGGGAGGTGACTAAACAGTTTCATCCAACAGAAACAGCTACTCACAGTAATGGTCCACTCACCACAGTGGTCCAGTGACTGAGACTAAATGTTTCCAATGCATCCAACTCCATAGATGCCTACCCAGGATGGGATTAGATCCAGATTCTAAACTGCTCTGTCACCCAGAATACTAACAAAGGACAGAGTCTAGAAATCCACTTATTCCAACACCTATAATGATAGCTAAATACTACAGTTCACAATTTTATCTCAAGTACAAAGACACATTTGTAACAAAGGGACAGAAAATGAGCAAATAAAATTTGTATCAGTTGTGAGCTATAACAAGGGTGCACCCGGGTGGGGGGGAGGTTGCCAGGCTGCAGCCCCCCCCCCCC